>JANBPK010000030.1:0-49894 GCA_027579435.1 Candolleomyces eurysporus | reverse complement strand
GTGTTGACCTTCCAACCGTAATCCACGACTCACCTAGAAGGTACGCTGACCTTCCAACCGTATTCACGACTCACCTGGAAGGTACGTCGACCTTCCGACCATGACCCACGTGCCACTGAAGCTACGTTGACCTTCCTGCCTTGACCTACTCCCCTGNAAGGTACGTTTGCCTTCCGGCCTTGACCTACGTACCATTGAAGGTACGTTGACCTTCCTACCTGGACCTACTCACCTGGAAGGTACATTTGCCTTCCAACCGTGGCCTACGGCTCCCCAGGAGGGTACGTTTGCCTTCCAGGGTTAACCCACAACTCTCATGGAAGGTACATTTGCCTTCCGGCCGTGACCCACGTGCCATTGAAGGTACATTGAGCTTCCTACCTTGACCTACAACTCACCTGGAAGGTATGTTGACCTTCCGACCGTGACCCACAACTCACTGACCTGGAAGGTATGTTTACCTTCTGTCTTCTGGACAACGTAAAAGGGGGACAACCTTGTTGGTCTGAAGACACTTTTGCCTTCCCACATTGACTGAAGAACTGACTGGAAGGTGCATTAACATTCTACTCTCTTGTCGGAAGGCAGATTTGATTTCACGTATCAAGCTCATCCGGAAGGTGGATGCACCTTCCAAAGGTATGCCTTGGACGACCCGGAGGGTGAGAGAACATTCCACTCAACTGAAGTTCCTATTACCTTCGACTGGCAATTTGTAATCTATATCTACCCTATACATTGAATAGAACTACTACCTAACCCTGACAGACTGTTCCAATGGCCCTCACGTGCCATAGGTGGAAAGGTGCAACTGGTTGCACTTGTTTTGTGCAACCGGTGACACCAGTTTGGTGCACCCTGGCTATCAGCGGTTATCTGCGGTTATCGGACGAACTGAGTCCTACGTACTGCGTGCCGTTCTGCGCTAGCATCAGAACCTGGGATTTTGGCCATGTCAAGGCCTATGAGAACTCCTCGGTTGCCAGCGAGTGCTCCGGATCGGCCGAGCATAATGTTGTCGAGTGTGATTTGTCGATGCAAGACCTCTTTCTTATATAGCGCCCTGTGCCCTGGGTCGAAGTCGGAATATTATCAGTACTTGTTGAAATTATAGATCGAAATAAAAAGACTGACCTGCTATAGCGTCGCGAAGAGCGCACAGAAGTTCCTTAGGGGACTTAAAGTGTTTGATGGACTTTCCATGGCTATCTAGGACAACACGCATTGCAATGCGATTGCGGAAGAGGGGATGTGGAGAGTTGCCGAAGTCGCGAAACTGCGCAGTCGCTTCACGGTTGTATTCGAATGAGATCATCTGCACGATACCGGATGTGCCTTTGGCTTTCTCGAGATAGAAATCCTCTGATAGTTGGTCCTCGGGTCTCCACATATCCCTAACAAGCAGAATCTCCTCGCTCGCAGGATCAACAACCCTCCAGGATGTTAAACCTCTTCCACGAACTTCATAAGACAAGACAGTAGGCTCGACGTCAGCAAGTTGGTAGGTGACGTAGACGTTATTCTCTTGACGGGTCGTTAAAGTTCCGCTGACTTTCCTTCCTTCCCTGACCTCCCATTCGATGCTGTTATCAAGTCCAACGTCGGATTCTTCGAGAGAGCAGAGACCGAGCACCAAACGAATGAAGATACGAGCATTTTGGTGAATATCTATTGCCTGAGTGAGCTGAGCACCACTCCGATCGAAATGGAAGAGTCGAAAACTCTGCTCGGTAATGATGAGGGCTCGAACGAAACGCCGATTGGGTTGTTGAATGAAAATTTGTCTGTTATAATAATGATGTTACAAGCAGGCTGAGAGAATAGAGTGGGCGCTTACCTTGCGTATCCCGCAAGCTGAAGAAGCTCCTCCATGACTGACCAGTCCTGGCTTGTCACCTTGACCTCAAAGAAGGCGGCCATGTTCGAGTAGCCGATGCTTGTTGTGGTATCTTTATGTGGAAGTTGGAAGGAGGAACCCTCGGCTTTGACAGATATATCGGGGGACGAATAGTTTGCAGTACTCACAGGCTCCTTGTGAGGAAGCTGTGTGAGGTGGGTGTCAATGGCCTCTCGATGTGCTGCATCCTTTCCCCAAAACCACTCGAAAATTGCATTGAGGAGCTTGACTAGAGGCTTGTACATTTCTACCTCCATCAAGTTCTTACGACTTTCGGGAAGAACCCAGCGGCGGCTCTTCCAGTCGTAGACCTCCGTGCTTTGCAGGAACTCCTTCACTCTCTTACGATTTGCGCAATGGCGATAAAGAGAGGAGGCAAGGGCACTATCCCATGCGAGCTCTACGAACGGTCCGAGCTCCTTCTTCAAAATTTTCTTCCTCTCCTCAACCAGAGGATCAGGGCGAGACATCTCAATATCTTGGTGAGCAGGGGTAGAAGCCATCCCATTCCCGACCACGGTCTTGACAGATTTCTTGAGTTGTTTGGCGCTGTCGGCATCTTCGGAAAGGGTGGTATTACCAGTGATGTAGCTGCGGGGTGGTGTCTGAGGCGGGTCACTGGTGTCGTATATTGTTAGGGGCCAGGTGCTGGTACGTTCACCAGCGAAGCAAATGGTGTCGACGGGGGGTAGGGAGCCTTCCTGAGAGACAGACATCGTGAATTGGAGGAACTTGAATACCAAGAGGCGAAGGATGAGGACAACCTGTTTGGGCTCAGAGCAAGAGCCACCGGTCTTTTCAAATAGTCCCTTCAATTTTCATGGACAATCAATCATGCACTTGTAACAACGAAACAAAAAANTGCCCCAGAAAGAGAACATAATGATTACCTCCGGCCTCATGACCACCATGATGTTCAGACTCCGATCTTCTCTCGTATACATGATTTGGATCACAACATCGGGTCAATTTGAAGGGAGGCCTCTGGCCTCTGTAAAATACAAAAGAAAATCAAGATTCAGCTACAGCAAGCAAGAGAATGGATATTTAGTGTATCACCAGGAACACGGAACGTACTTCTGAGGAGGCTGTTGCATCATTATGATCCAAATAGGTAACGCGTCGGAGTTTCAACGCGGTCACATGCATCTGACATCACAGCCTGAGGCTCGCTTGTTCAGAACGGCCACATTACTTCCCTGCTCCATTACCATCCCCCTTCATATTCTCATCTCACACTTCACACTTGAACTCCCTCCGTAAGATTTTTCTGTCTTGAATTAGTCTGTATCAGATACTGATAGTGGAATCAGGGCATGCGCACTCGATCTTCTGACAAGAAAGGCACGACCATATCGCTCGACCCAACTTTCGACGAAAAGAAGAGCCTTGTCTTGTCAGAGCTTGCAGAGGCAGTTGGTCTCGACGATGACATTTGTATCCGCTCACTCTATCACCATGTTGCGCCTGAATCGGCTATCAACACTTTCCTCAAGAAGTCGCGTTTCTACAGCTTGGTGCAGCGCCGTTGGAAGCTCCCACGAAGTTGTTCTAAGCTACTCAACAAAGATTTTCATACCCCATTTCTCAACGTCCTCTCCTCAATCTTGAGGCATTTTTTGAGGGACTCTACTGCTGAAAGGACGCGCGAGGTGATCGACACGCACGCGATTGACCTCCGGCATCGTGAGGCGAATTCGGTGGTTCACTACTCGCACCCGAGCTTTGTGATCAAGGCTGAAGGTCCGTCTTTCCAGCTTCCGTGCGCAATACCCGGAGAGAAGCAACCTAAAGTTGGTTACTGCAACGTTGCTGCCTGCATCGATATCTATGTGGGCGGTAATGAGTTGCCGATTTCTGACCAGCTGGTCCGGGCCACGATCTATGCCAGGTAAGCCTTTTCAGGGCTTCGAGATAGAGCAGTTGCTGATAGCTCTGTATGTGTAGGCAAATATTCATACACCAGCCAAACCGACGGTTTGTTCGCGTCCTTGTCCTTACTGAACAGCATGTTCGCCTCTTCCACTTCGATCGCAGCGGGGCTCAATATACACCATTGCTTGACTTCCACGACAACCCCCACACCTTTGTACGACTTGTTCTTGGCCTCAGCTCGCTTGATGAGTTCGATATTGGTCTCGACGCAAGCATCCAGTGGACTACCGAGAATGGACGAAAAGTCGGTGGGACGGTCAAAGTTCGTGCCTCTAATAATGAGGACATCATCTACCGGCTGGCCGCAATTCAACCGTTTTTCTTCGATGGTAACATACGGGGTCGCTCCACAATTTGCTGGCGTGTCCGCGATCCAATCACCGACGAAGAGCTTATTGTCAAAGATTCTTGGAGGTCAGAAGACCGGCTCTCCGAACACATATTCCTACAGGACGCTGTTGGCATCCCTGGTGTCGCTCAGATGGTTACTTGCGAGCCAGATCGGTGCTACACCAAATCCCTGCGCGGACTTGGCGATGTTTTGCCAACAGGCTTCCGAAACCGAATTGAAACACGAATTGTGATGAAGGGGTATGGGAAGTCAATCAGGAAATACACGTCTGCTAAACAGCTTTTTTGCGCGCTTCGCGATGCTATCGCTGGTAAGTGACTTTGCATCCTGATATACTATCGATGAAATAATTAACTATTCGTGTCAAATAGGACATATGGAACTGTTCAAGAAAGGAATAATTCACCGAGACGTGTCTCTTCAAAATGTGCTGTTGGGAATGCCTGGAGCTGAACCGGGGTATCGCGGCGTTCTCATTGACTTCGATATATCCACTCTGCGCCACTTGAAAAAGCCTGCGGATAGGCGAATGGTAAGCTCCGCATTCTTTCCCCCCNTCTCTTGAAAATTCTCATCTATTCTTCATAGGGTACTCGTCCGTACCAGTCAGTTCCTGTACTTTACAGTGGCAAAGTACCCCATCCCCTTCCTCACGACCATCTGGATGATTTGGAGGCCTTCCTCTATGTCCTCGTCCACATCATGTTTGGGTATGACTCTAATGGCGCCGCCCACGCTGTGGACGAAACGCTTCTAGAATGGGAGGAGTACGAGAACGATTGCTGCAGGGTCGGTATTCTCAAGGAGGCCTATCTCACAAGACTATACGTCCCACCCAAAGTTTCGAAGCGTTGGCCAAGTCCTTGTGTCGATCTCATCATCTCTTACACGGGCTTCATCCAACCCCTCGTGCAGGATAAGATGATACTCAACCAGCTCACACCTGCCGTCAGAAACGGCCGGGAAGAAGTCTTCGCCGCCAATTCCATTCAGCACTACACACACGTTTTGAAACTTTTCGACACAGCAATCGAAGGACTGGATAGACCCGATACTTGGCGGGTTGTCGATGATACATCTGACGAGGATGACAATGACGGCCGCTCAGATAGGTCAGATTCGCCCCCAACAGTGGTGATCTTCGAAGCACCAGCGTGGAGCGCTCGAGAAACTGATTCTAGCTCCCGGAAGAGGTCCTCAGATGAGTATCCAGATGATCAACCCCCGGCCAAGCGTTCCTATTCCTCTAGTAGTCACAGCTCCGTTGCCGCAGCTTCCCAACGCAGTCGTATAGGTCGTACGCTAAGACCCACATAGCCTCAACTTCATGCTCACGGCTCGTTTTCACATGTATATGTACGCCGTGTTGTGTATGCTAAATTCCTCTACATTGAAAAACAAACACTCCTCCAATGTAAATTATTACCCTTTTACTACACAGTACCCCATCTCCTTGGAGTATTCAGTGTTAAATGGTTTGATGCATGTCGCGTGAATCAAACCGGGACCGTAACTTGAAGTAGAACGTTATGGAACAGAAAAGGATTGGGAACCAAGTATTCGCACACTTAGCCAACGACTCCCTGGGACTGCATACACAGGTCATCCAACTCCAGGGCGCCTCAGAGTCTTGCCAGTCCTTGTATCGATCTCATCATGGCTTGCAATACATTTATCAGCCCCCTCATGCGAAACAAAGTAGAGCTCTCTCAACTCCCGTAGGCTGCCAGAGAACGCAGGGACAAGGTCCACGCCGCCAACGCCAACCAACACCACACATCCTGCAACTGTTCGATACCGCTATTGAAGCATTAGATAGGCCCAATAATTGGCGGCTCTTCGACTCTTTGTCCGATGACGACGGCTTGAGTGAATCGACTTCGCAGCGTGCTTAACCATTCCCAGCCATTGCTGAGCCAGCTTTCAGCCTGCTGAAGTCTCATCGTAGCTCTTTGAAGAGGTCTTCAGACGATTTTTCGGATGATTAACTCCCAGCCAGACGTTCCAAATCGTAGGGATCGTAGCCTCATAGCACCCGTTGCGCAACGCATTCGCCGAGGTCCTATCCCAAGCCTACTAGTGCTCATGCATCGGGTATCGTAGATCCACTGAAACCCTACGGATATTTACGCTTTACTACTTGACACTCAATCGACATCTGCCTGGTTATATCCGACTGTATATCTACGATTCATGAAACAAGCTCATCTCGACGTTCTCAAGAGAAAAATGATAGAAAGTTAACCACCGAAAATTTCTCGAGCAAGCTTCGACTTCATCCGCAGGTCCTTCAGCTCGAACCGGGGCTTGAATGTGATGATTCCTTAAGTATGCTGACGCAAAATTAGTATGGGGCTCTCGTATTCCATACCTGAGATATCTATGCTTGCTCGTGTGCGTGATCTTGAGTCGGAGGGCTAGCGTTCCATGAGTATTGGACACTCACCACTCATCGATTGAGCTTCTCTCAACTACTGCTGACGACACATGAGTAAAGCACAACTGTATTCATGCCCAGATCCAACGCGCGAGATTACATGACTTGGATCACTAAAGCGAAACTTAAAAAAAAAAAAGTATCCAAGCCGGACAAGAATGGTGGGCAAGGGCATGTACGTGAAGTTGGACGACACTGATGATCTTGCTCCCCGTTGAGAACTTAGGATCAAAGGGGAGCGCCTTGTCCTTTAGTAGAGGTACAAGCTTTTGGACGAGGGCAAGACGGGGTCTTCGTATTATCATGCCCAAGCTTGGCTTCCCGCTGCTCACCTGGACCTCCTTCTAAATCACGCCTCCGAGGGACTTGGTTACCTTGAAGATCGATAAAGCGACATACGGTACATGGGTTGCGAGGTTCCGACGGGATGCCGTAAAAGTTGGATGGCACTCCAGAGAAAGAATTTGATTCAGATGTGCTATAGGGCATGGGAGTTTGCTCCTCAGGCACTCCGTTTGGCTCCCTGTTGAGATCTTGACGAGAGCTGTACTTCATGCCTTCGGCGGCAATAGCATTGAGACCCAAAACAAGCACTACTGGCCGCGGCGGAGTTCAAACGTCGCAAGGGCTGACATAATTCGTGTTTGGTCGGTCCGCCGAGTTTTTGCTCTTCCACTGAACCATCCTCGTTGACCCTCCTTTGGAGTATGCGAACGCGATCTTTTGGCATTACGGCCCAATCCGCGTCTATTGACGGCAGCCTTGATGAGCAAAAGAGACTGGTTTTACCAGAGCTCGGCGAGGTTACCAGTCTGGACGATGCATTCCCCCGCTCGCTTTACCGCCAACTGACTCCTGAATCGGCCATCGATGACTTCTTGAGAAAATCGCGTTCGTATAGCCTGGCGAAACGTCGATGGAAGCTACCGCGAAACTGCACCAAACTTTTGAATAACGACTTCCACCCACCATTCTTGAACATTCTTTCGTCCATCCTGAAGCACTTTTGGACTGAGTCGACCATACGTGGTACTCGCCTAGTGATTGATAGCCATGCGACCTCTCTCCCTCATTGCGAAGCCGGTTCCACGACCCATTCATCACGCCCCAGCCTCGTGATTAAGGCGGAAGGACCATCTTTCCAACTTCCTGACTCCGAATCGGGACAAACCCCAGCACCCATTGGATTTTCTAATGTAACTTCGCGTATTGACCTGCAGATCCAGCAAACCGAGACGCCCGTGTCTGAACAGCTGATCCAAATGGCGATATATGCGAGGTACGTCCTCCGTGTATCTAGCCATTATGCTCTATTCATGACTTTGGCATAGGCAAATATTTATTCAGCAGCCTAACCGACGATTTGTTCGACTGCTAATTCTCTCCGAAGAACACTTCCGTCTATTTCACTTCGACCGCAGCGGTGTTCAGTACACTCCCCCATCAACTTCCACAACGACCCTCACACCTTCGTTCGCCTGATCCTTGGCCTCAGCTCTCCAGACGAATCCGATATCGGCCTTGACTCGAGCATTCAATGGATAATTGAGAATGGGCGAAAGGTCGGCGGCACGTTGAGGACCCTCAGAACTGACGGCGCCGAGCTCGTTTATTCACTCTCGAAAGTTGCGCCCTTCTTCTTTCGCGGCGACATGCGCGGTCGCGCCACAATTTGCTGGAGCGTACGCGATCCCTTCACTGGCGAAGAACTCGTTGTCAAGGACTCATGGAAGTCTGAGGATGTTGTATCAGAGCATCTATATCTTCAAGATGCTGTTGGCATTCCCGGCGTGGTACAGATGGTTTCATGCGAGCCTGATCGCGACGAGACCAGGAATTTGCGTGGTTCCGGCGATGTTCTGCCTCGAGGATTTCATAACCGGGTTGAAACACGCATCGTTATGAAGGCCTATGGAAAGCCCTTACATAAATTTACTTCGGCGGTGCAATTGCTGTGCGCTCTGCGTGATGCTATTGCAGGTACGTGCTTCTGTCTTCTAAGAATTCACTAGACTATACTCAATCACTTACGCATAGGTCACATGGAATTGTATAGCGAGAAAGGTACTCTTCACCGGGACATCTCTATCTGCAACATAGTGTTAGGGAGAACTGGAGCTGACCCAGGTTACCGTGGGGTCCTAATCGATTTCGACATGGCTATTCATTATGGCTTGGAGACGTCAAATAACCCTGAGAACTGGCGAATAGTACGTCGTATTCTGTTCTTTTGGACGCGCTGTGTTTCTTAAAAACATCAAGGGTACCCGTCACTTTCAGTCAGTGGCTGTCCTATCGAGCAGCGAGTATGGCGACCCTCTTCCCCGTGACCATTTAGACGACTTAGAATCATTCTTCTATGTTCTTGCCCATATCTTCTTGGCGTACGACCCCCAAGGCGTCTTTCACTCGCTTTCTATCAGGCTGGAGGGTTGGGACCATCAAGACCCTCTATTAGTGGCAGGTCGCAAAGAAGCGCTTCTTTCGTGGACCTCACCGCCCGTTACTGTCGAGAAGCGTTGGCCAATCCCATGCATCAATCTCTTTCTGGCTTACCAAGCTTTTCTCCACCCCCTCGTCCAGAAAAAGTTAGACCTCAACCAGCGAGATCACGACGTCAGGAAGGAAAAGGCTAAGATTTTTGCCACCGACGTCGTTCAGCACTATACCCATGTTCTCCGGCTTTTTGATGAGGCAATTGACATGCTAAACTGTCCCTCTCCCTTGACTAGTTATGCACGCTTTGTTGCTACGTCGGCAACCCTTTATCATAGTGATAATCGTTTGAAGAGGCCTTCAGACGAATACCCCCATGACCAGCCTGCAGCGAAGCGTTCCGAAAGCTCTCGCAGTGCCGTCTCTCCCTTTCCTCGTCGTCAACGCATTTCTCCTGTCGCACCCAGCTCCTCGTAGCTTTCTTTTTTACTCTGATGTTCTCGAACTCTTTTTGTCTTTATCGCGTGTATTTTTCCTATAGATTTTATTTTCAATAGACTCTTGACCAATTTCAGTGGCTTCACGGTTGTCTCATCCACAGGCCGGCTTGCACTCTCGAAGGCTATTTCTATCCATCACCCCACTGCTTCCTGTATCCGCTTCGTCGTCAACATCCGTTTTTCCTGTGGTTGTGGGGGGTCTAGCTCCCCGTGCTCAGGGACCCGATACGACATAGCTGACGTGCTACGTATTGGTTGAAGGACCGCCTGTTTGATTCCGCGGGATGAGAGAAATAAGGCGAGGCTCATATCAGTGTTCGAGTCACAACCTTTTGATCCATCGTTCTTTGTCTTTTGCATACCTGCTTTTGAGTTGTCTGTCGAGGATTTGGCATTCATCGATTGTCGGCAGTGGAAGACGGGAAGTGAGAGTGTTGCCCTCCCTGCGGTGACGCCCCCNGCGGTGGGGTTGAATTTCTCTATGAGAATAGAAAGGCGGACGTAGCAGTTGCTATGGCCAAGATATGCGTGGACCAACTCATAGTGGATATTTTGAGGGACAGGCGTGCGAGAGGTGCTTCGATCTGCGCATTCTCTTCTGATGATCCCTATAAGGATCTCTTGGTTCAGGGTAAGTAGTCGATGATTGCCCCTGAGTATATTTGTCTAGCAAGAATCGGTTTTTATGAACGTGGAACGAGACGGTCGAGATCCGTTTTTGTACTTATGTATAACTTGCTTTCTCCAGCCCCGTACAAATAATCGTATCAATCACGTAGTAACTTGAGATTCCTAGCCGCTGGGCTCCCTTCAAAGGAGCGTAGCACCACTCATTACCCGAGCTTTTTTCAACTACTATTGAAGACACATGAGTTAAACACAACTATATCCAAGCCTACATCAAGCAAGTACATGACATTAGATCGCTAGAACGTATCTTGAAAATCTATCCAACCCGGACAAGGATGGTGGACCAATAGGGTATGTACGCGAGATATTACTAGTCTTGCTCCCCGCTGAAAACCTTGGACAGAGGGGAGGGTACGGCGCCTTGTACTTGAGCAGAGGTACGAGCTTTCGGACGGGGGCGACGTGGGGTCTTTGGCTGACTATCGTGGCCACGCTTGGCTTCTGGCTGGTCATCCGGATACTCCTCCAAAGCACGCTTCCGGGGAACTCGGTCGTCCTGAAGATCAATGAGGCGAGATATACCATGGCTGCGAGGTGGACCCGATGGAGGCTTGAAAAATGGGTTAGGGCTAGAGGGCACCCAAGTGAAGGATCCGGGGTCCCAGGACGTAGGAGTCTGCTCATGAGGCACTCCGTTAGCTTCCTTGTCGAGATCTTCAATTGCCTGGTCGAAAAACCGAAGAACGGCATCGTAATGCTTGTCGATATCCATCATTAATTTCTCCACATTTTCCTCCCGGATTCCATTTGGTAGCCTTGCAAGGTTCCTTTTGTACTTGCTGACACCCGTGAAAAAAGTCATAAGACTTCGAAGAAGATTTAGGCAGGATTTGGGCCAGAGCTTTTCAACCTGTCTCGACAAATCGTCTCCGAGGAAGTGTGCTTTTGCTGGTCCTGCAGCCCAGGCTGTGTCCAAGGCCCATTTTTGGAGTTGTCTTGGCAGAGTCAGCTGCTCGCCTTGGGGGCTATACCCATGTGTGCAATGTATGAGGACATACACAAACGCTTCAAGATCGTCCAGATGGTCGTGGGGCCCATCATAAGTAATGCGGTCAGTATCGCCTCTCATCAGAGCTGCAATGGACCAGTATGTGCGATCACCCTAAGGGCAACATAGGGGATATATTATATTAGCACAAAGACGAAATGAGAAAGCATAGTCAGAGTACTCACTGTCCTTCCATTCTCGTTTGTGGTTGGGATAAATCGGTCTGAATATGTGAAAATGGCCATATCAAGACCTGCGATCATGCCACGGTTGCCAGGCTCTGCCCCTGATTCCCCAAGCATTATGTTGTGCATCGAGATATCGCGGTGCACGATCTCTTTCTCGTACAAAAGCTGGTGGCCTAGAATCGGTCAAAGGCGTCAGGCTCAGGGAATCCATTCTGACTGTTCAAAGTTTTAATGACTGACCTGCTATAGCATCTCTAAGAGCGCATACGAGCTCTACGGGTGATGTAAAATCTTTGATTAATTTTCCTTCGCTCTTCATAACAATGCGTATCGAGATGCGGCTATAAAAGCCGACAGGAACCTCGGAAGAGTTGTCGATCCCGCGGAAATTCTTTGTCTCAGCACGATTCTCTTCATAAGAAATCATCTGCACGACCCCTGGTAAGTCTTTTGCCTTCTCGAGGTACGTTCTCTCCGAAATTCTCTCTTCAGACCTCCAGGAGTCCTTGACAAGTAGTTTCTCACCGCTCTGAGGGTCAACTACGCTCCAATATGTCGTGCATGAACCACGAATGTCAAACGATTGCCAGGTGGGCTCAATTGCGGCAAGGTCGTAGATCACTTCTTCCTTGTTCTTGCTGCGGGTCTTGAGGGTTCCCCTAACTTTCCTTCCTCCCTCGATATCCCACTGAATGCTCGTATCAATTCCGAGGTCGGACTCATGGAGAGAGCAGAGACCAAGGACAAGGCGAACAAAGACATGTCTGGTCTTCTCGCTGTGGAGGTCAAACTCTTCAGTGTGCTGAATACCGCTGCGATCAAAGTGGAAAAGAGTGAAGCGCTGCTCGGTGACCAGGAGAGCCCGAACAAATATTCGATTGGGCTGCTGGATAAATATTTGTCTGGATAGGTCTTTAGTATAACCCCCAGATTAGGTGGGAGAGAAACTTAGCATACCTGACATATGCGGCGATTTGAAGTAGCTCCTTCATAAATCCTACACGCTTGTTTTCAACCTTGACTTCAAAGAACGAGGCCATGTTCGAGTAGCCAATATCTCCGGGAGTCTGTTTATGTGGAAGCTGGAATGAGGGACCTTCAGCTTTGACAGAGCAGTCCGGACGAGAGGTATGGATAGTTTCGACGGCTTCCTTGTGTGGCAAGACTGTAGAGTGAGTGTCGAGGACCTTGCGAAGACCGAGTGCAATCTCCTTCTTCCAAAACCACTCCAAAATTGCATTGAGGAGCTTGACAAGCGGTTTATACATTTTATCCTCCTGCAGACTTTCACTGCTCCTTGGAAGCCTCCAAATCTTTTTTCTCGAGTTATAGACATTTGTTTTCTTCAGGAATTTATCGATTTCCTCATCAGAGGCGAGATGCTGGTAGAGAGAGAAGGCAAAGGAGCTCCCTTTTGGAAGTCCAATAATTGAGAAGGCAAGCTCTTCCTCAAGGTGTTCTTTCCTTTCCTTGATGTCCGGGTCGAAGGAGCTACGCAGAAGCGAGGGTGCGAGGGGGGTGGAAACCCACTGTCTCCTCGCAAATGTTCTTGCATTCGCAATGATTGTCTCTGAATCCGCGCGGCGGAGAGGGCAACGTTCGAGGAAGGAACTCTGAGTGGGTGTTCTTGGGGGACCTCCAGTAAGGTCAGCGGACACAAACAGGTCTCTTCTATAGTCTGCGGAGGCTGCGATGCAGGGAGTACGACCCGGGGGATCAGACATGACAGTCAAGTGGCAGTAAGAGAGCACTCAATCGCTCAGTGTGGCTTAAATACCCATGGCTACTTGTTCACCCCTATTGAGGCCATGATATTGCTTCCCGTGACCGTACATCTGCAATACTCGATTTGGATCACAATCCTGAAGCTCTTGAGTCAAGGACCAGTTCGACATCTGGTCAATATCTTTGCGAAGAAAATGTGGTCCTGTGAGTCTCACTATCTTTATCATTGAATGTTCTGCCCGAATCCTGCAATCTCTCTACTTCTACACACCATATAGATGCTCGCCGGCAAGGGAGAGACAGACATTGTAACCCAAATCGGGACCCTCAAAGCTGACGGAGTTTGAAACCGAACACGGTCACATGGGTTGACAGACCTTTTGATTGGACGCAAACGGCCACTCATCTTGTTCTTGCCACCACTGGGCCATCTTCTTGAAAATCATTGATCATATTCACTACCTCCATCTACTACCTTTTGTAAGTTATCCGTGCTCTTTTGACGAATGAAAAGCTAACGTATCTCAAGATCATGCGCACAAGGTCTTCTGGCAAGACAGCCCGACCTGCATCGATTGACCGCAGCTTTGATGAGCAGAAGAACCTGGTCATTCCGGAACTCGGGGAAGTTATCAGTCTCGAAAATGACGCCTATCCTCGCTCGCTCTATCATCACCTCGCTTCTGAATCGGCTATTAGCGACTTCTTGAGAAAGTCGCGCTCTTACAGCCTGTCGCAACGTCGATGGAAGCTGCCGCGGAGCTACACCAAACTTCTCAACAATGACTTCTATACACCTTTTCTGAACGTTTTCTCTTCCATTCTCAAGCATTTCTGGAATGAGCCAGCCGCACACGGTGCACGGATGATAATTGATACCCATGAGACCGACCTCCCTCACTGCGAACCCGGTCCCACAACCCATTCGTCACGCCCCGGCTTCGTGATCAAGGCTGAAGGGCCTTCTTTTCAACTCCCCAAATCTAAACCGGGAGAGAAGCTACTCCATACGGGTTTCTCAAACGTGACTGCATGCATTGACATACAACCACAGCGCAATGCGATGCCGGTATCCGAACAGCTGACGCAAGTTGCAATCTATGCTAGGTAAGTTCTACAAACGTCCATTCACTACGATTTATTTACGATTTTGAGATAGACAAATATTCATTCAGCAGCCCAATCGACGATTCGTTCGATTACTGGTCCTTTCCGCGGAACACCTCCGTCTTTTCCATTTCGACCGCAGTGGTGTTCAGTACACTCCGTACATCAACTTCCACGACGACCCTCATACCTTTGTTCGCCTGATTCTCGGCCTCAGCTCTCTGAATGAATCAGATATTGGCCTTGACTCCAGTATTCAGTGGACGATTGAAAATGGGAAAAAGATTGGTGGTACCCTGACAACTCGCGGAATCGATGGGATTGAAGTTGTTTATCCACTCCTAAAGGTCGATCCCTTCTTCTTCAACGGAAACCTTCGTGGCCGTGCCACGATTTGCTGGACCGTGCGCGACCCTGTTTCGGGCGAAGAACTTGTTGTCAAGGACTCATGGAAATCGGAGGAGCGGCTTTCGGAGTACATATACCTTCAAGATGCAGCTAACATCCCCGGCGTTGTTCAGATGGTTTCATGCGAGCACAATCGCGACGAGACTAAGAACCTGCGCGGTTTCCGTGACGTTTCGCCTCCAAGCTTCTATAACCGCGTTGAAACACGAATCGTGATGAGGGCCTATGGAAAGTCGTTGAAGAATTTCACTTCAGCAATGCAATTGTTATGTGCTCTGCGTGATGCGATTGCTGGTAAGTGCATCCAACTCAATGATTTCATCGATCTCACTCAATAACCAACATTACTTAGGCCACATGGAACTGTATAAAAAAGGGACGTTACACCGAGATATATCTATTTATAACATCCTGTTAGGGAAACCTGGAGCTGACCCAGGTTACCGTGGGGTCCTTATTGATTTTGATATGGCCATCCATTATGACTCGGAGCGATCCTTCGAACCTGAAAATTGGCTAATAGTGAGTCATGTTACGTTTTTTTTGGATGCGCTGTGTTTCTCAAATCTTTCAAGGGTACCCGTCATTTTCAATCGGTCGCCGTCCTATCAAGTAGCGAGTATGGGAATCCACTCCCCCGTGACCATTTGGACGATCTGGAATCTTTCTTCTATGTCTTTGCTCATATATTGTTGGCATATGACCCCCAAGGCAGATTTCACTCTTTCTCCAGCACGCTTCAAAGTTGGGACCATCAAGATCCTGTTTGGGTGGCCGGTCTCAAAGCGGATTTCCTTTCGTGGACATCGCCCCCCGTTCCTGTCGAGAAGCGTTGGCCAATCCCATGCGTCAATCTCCTCCTGGATTACCAAACCTTTCTCTATCCCCTCGTGAAGACAAAGTTGAGGCTCAACCGACGGGATCTTGATTCCAGGGAGGACAAAGCCAAGGTTTTTGTAACCGGTGTCATTCAGCACTATACCCATGTTCTCCAGCTTTTTGATGAGGCAATTGATATGCTGGACCAGCCTCCAGAATCCTGGAAGATGTCCTGGGATATCGACATTTCTTCTCCTTGTCCCTCGCCTTTGCGAGGCTTCGAACGCTTGATCGCTCCGTCGGAAGATCTCCCCCACAACAATAATCCTTCGAAGAGGGCTTCAGATGATTACCCCAATGATCAACCTGCAGCAAAGCGTTCCAATAGTCCTCAAGGATCTCGTCGTGCTGCCTCAACCCTTCCTCACCGTAGTCCTCGCATTTCCTCTGATGCAAGCAGCCCGTTGTAGCTTACATTTTTNATCTTGATGTCCTTGAACTCCTTTGTATTTATGACGCGTGTTTTCTCATAGATGTTTCTTTCAATAGACCATTTACCAATTTCAGTAACTTCACAGTTACTTCATTTCACACACGCAGTCACCTTGCACTGTTGGAAGCTACTTCCACCCACCATGAGGGCTTTTTCATAGTTTCCTTTTCAACTCCAGCTTCTCGTATAACTTCCTTCGATATGATCAATGCTCGCCACCAGTTCCTTTGTTGAAGGCTGGACCTACCATTTCAGACAGCACAGGCGGCTCTCAAGTGGCCCAACAGGCCGTCGACACGTTGACTGATTATCTGGCAAACATCAACGCTCATCTAGGTGCCCGCTACTCCGTCTCCGCACAAAGCACTCAAAGATTTTGTTGGAAGCTCTGACTGATGCTGCAATGCAAAGTCCTCATATGAGACTGTCTTCGACTCGAGCTCGAGCTCTGGAGAGTAGGATCAAAGCTTTAGATGAGCCCACAGCTACGGGGAGCATGAAGGTACGCATTATAACCATGATTTCGGTGTCCAACCCAGCTAAATCTCCAGCGTTGTCAACATGTGATCGGTCGGTGGAAGAAGCTCGCTGCAAGATCTGGTGCCGCTCCCCATCGCTGAATTAATGTACAGGATTGAGACGTCGACATTTGCGTCTTGTCCTCACACAATCAGTTATGACAATGTCGCATGATCGTTGTCCTCGCATTTTCGCCTTCGCTTCTACTGAAGATTTTATGGTATTCGATCTCCAGTTTTGTGACGTTCCACTGTATGTCGGGGATACAGCTCTTCAACCATCGGTGACGTATATTGTGCACCATTATCTTGGCGTTGAGAAAATCGCGTATAAGCTGCAACCTGGAGGACCTCTATGAATTGTTTTGCGCAAAAACCGGGGTTATTCATAGTCTCGCCTTTATTGCTAGCCCAATTAGACAGGTAGGTATCTGGGGCGGAGTTTGAACGCGAACCCATGATAAGGTCCCTAACCAGCGACACAATCTTGCTGCTGTACCACCAGCACCACTTGTCAAAAAGTGGCGAGGACAACTTGATCGTAAGCTCTCATCTCTTGCACCTAGGAAATATCTTATTCTTAGACTTAGATCATGCGCACGAGACCTTCCAACAAGAAAACGACCCCCGCGTCGTTCGACCCAGGCCTTGAGGAACAGAAGCGATTGGTCTCGTTGGAGCTCAAGGAGGTCATTAGTCTCGAGGATGACGAATTTCCACGTTTTCTCTATCACCACCTTGCTCCTGAGTCGGCCATCGACGACTTTTTGAGGAAATCGCGCTCGTACAGTCTAGCGCAGCGCCGTTGGAAGCTGCCACGGAACTGCACTAAGCTTCTTGACAACGATCCCTACACCCCATTTTTTNAATGTCCTCTCCTCGATTCTGAGGCACTTTTGGAATGAATCCTGCACGCAAGGTACGCGTAAGATAGTCGACACCCACTCTACCATCCTGGCGCACTGGGGGGGCGATTCCGCCAATCATTCGTCAAGCCCGAGCTTTGTTATCAAGGCCGTGGGCCCATCTTTTTCGCCTCCTTGCTCCAACCCAGGCGGTGATTCAGGGGGAATTGGCTTTTCCAACATATCTTCATGCATTGAAATTCAAATCGAGGACAAAGAAATACCAGTGTCTGAACAGCTGAAGCGAGTCGCAATCTATGCTAGGTGAGTCTAATCAAGTGCTCTCGTTGATCTACTAACATCTCTATCTTAGGCAAATATTCATCCAGCAGCCTAATCGACGCTTCGTTCGACTGCTCATTCTTGCAGGCGAAAATTTCCGTCTGTTTCATTTCGACCGCAGCGGTGTCCAGTACACTCCCTCTATCAACTTTCACGATGACCCTCACACTTTTGTACGGGTCGTCCTAGGCCTTGGCTCTCCGGATGAATCCGATATCGGTCTTGATTCCAGTATTCAGTGGACAATCGAAAACGGGCAGAAGGTCAGTGGGACATTGAGAACCCGCAACTCCGAGGGCCAAGAGGTCGTCTACCCACTCTCCAGAGTCGAACCGTTCTTTTTCCATGGAGTGATAAGAGGTCGGGCTACGATCTGCTGGAGTGTTCATGACTCAGTCACTGGCGAAGAACTCGTGGTCAAGGACTCGTGGAGGGATGATGACAGGGTTTCTGAGCATGTATATCTTGAAGACGCTCTTGGTATCCCGGGCGTTGTCCAGATGGTCTCGTGCGAGCCAGGTCGTGGTCAAACCAAGGATCTGCGTGGATTCGGTGACACTATTCCTACTGGCTTCCATAACCGTGTCGAAACACGCATTGTGATGAAGTCTTACGGAAAATCAGTCAAGTACTTTACATCGGCGATGCAAGTTGTGTGCGCCCTGCGTGATGCGATTGCTGGTAAGTGTTTTAACTTCACGCCCTATGATTCAGGCTCCTGATCATCGCTCTCGATAGGACACATGGAATTGTACAAGGAGGGAACCCTTCATCGAGATGTCTCCATTTACAACGTCCTTCTTGGGAAGCCGGGTGCTGAACCAGGTTATCGGGGCATTCTCATTGATTTTGACATGGCAACTCGCCGCGATGGGGGCAGCTCGACAGATTGGAGAGTCGGAAGTTTCTTACATCTTCGCCTTGAATATTATCTGAGCATCTTTTCTAGGGCACTCGTTTCTATCATTCTATAGCTGTCCTACGCGGAAGTGACTACCATGACCCACTTCCCCGTGACCATCTGGATGACTTGGAGTCTTTTTTCTATATCCTCGCTCAGATAATCTTCGGATATGACTCCCTGGGCGCCTCCCATTCCCTCTTACACCCCATCTCAAGATGGGACGCGGACGATTGTACGCTGGCGGCAGCTTTCAAGGAGACTGTATTTACATGGGATTTCCTTCCACCGACAATTGAGGAACGCTGGCCAGCGCCCTGTTGCAACCTCATCGTCGCTTTTGGGACTTTTCTCGGCCCTCTCGCTCGGAAAAAGCATGACATAAACCGACGGACATTGGAACAACGGAAGTCCGCCAAATCAAAGGATATGTTGACAAAGGTCCACGAGCACTACACCCATGTTCTACAGCTGTTTGATAGGGCTATAGATATGTTGGGGAGGCCTGAGTCAGAGTGGAAGCTTGACTACGAGTCCTCAAGCGATTCAGCATCTTGTTCCTCAGCTTCGAGTCATCCAGAAAAATCCACTCCACTTATTTCTCCGGCTGCTCGCTCCCGCAGGGCCTTCGACCTCCAGGAGCCCTGTCGTACACCTTTAAAGAGGACGTCAGACAGTTACCCCGACGGTCAACCCGCGACCAAACGTTTGAATGCTCCTCGAACCCCCCGTCATCCGATCGTACCTCCATCTCGACGTAACCCTCGCATTTCTCCCGTTCCAAGTAGTTCCTTCTAACTGCCATGTATTCGAGATCATTAACCTAGCTCTGCTGTGATATGTATCCCATGTTTCCATTATGCATGTGTGCACTGCGATACAATGAATAGTTTTTTGGGTTCATATGTCGACAGCAGCAACTGTATAACCCTTGAAGCCAGCTTCGCCGCGACGCCCGCTACTTTCGAATGAGGGACATGGGTAATGACGACCCGCCACATATCCCAAGTAGGTTCTATGAATTTTCACAGGATCCTCCAACGTCCACAGGCGCCGCTTTGAGTCATCGATTTCCCGCTGGGACGAAACGTAGCCACTGTGTCTGCGGGCTGCCATCGCACGTGAGCACGGCATTCGCATCTTGCTTCCTCCGCTCATTTCTTCTACCATGCCCCCTAAATCCAAGAAACCCGATCTCTTCTCTCGCTTTGTCTCGTTTTTTNGGTGGTCGCAGGAGCCAATCGGCTGTTGGTCGTCAAGAAGATTCACACGAAGCCGAAACCGCAAGCGCGGGTGCTGGAACATCCAGGTGTGATCATCGTTCAACACGCGTAGTCCCTGATATATCGCTTCCTGTGGACAACTCATCTCCCGAATGCCATGAAGTCCGACCTCAAAGCCGCCAATCTAGAAGCGAGGACAACGTAGTCAAGTCCTCGTCCACGCAATGTGCTGTGGGCTCGATGCCCAGGAATCAAGATTTTCCTCAACCGCCACGACCCCAGCCATTCCCGATGCAGCAACCTTACAATGAGTCAAGGTTCATCGACGGTGGCACGGCGTCATTGTTCGCTGGCGCCAGCGGATTTCGAACAAGGGACATAAATGTTACTGTGAATGCAGGCAGTGGTGCGGGTGATGGGTCGATAGATGGTACGTCAATTCCACCAACAGGATCGCCATATATATCACTAAAATGTGCTCCGATGCTCTTGCAGGCTGGGGGCTGTTGTTGAAGCACATCGCGCCCAATGCTCTTCACGACTCTAGTGCCCGGTACGACGCTCCGAAATGCGACGAAGACACTCGTGTTGAGGTCACTGGCGAGATCATGGACTGGATCCAGGATCGCAGTGCCCCTCAACGTGTGCTATGCACGACGGGGGCCGCGGGGTCGGGAAAATCGGCCCTGCAGCAAACTATTGCTGAACGCTGTGCCAAAGCAGACATCCTTGGTGCAGCTTTCTTTTGTTCTTCTGTGGATCCCACTCGCAACAGAGCCTCCACCATTGTTGGAACCATTGCCTACCAGCTCGGATTGAAGCATCCCCTCTACCAGAACTCCATCGTCGCCGCTGTGAAGCACGACCCTCTCATCTTCTCTCGGTCGATACAATCCCAGATGGAAGGGCTCATAGTTCTCCCCTTTGAGAATCTCCGAAGGAGTCAAGAAATCGACATCGCCACCTTTCCATACGTCATTCTGATTGACGGTCTCGACGAATGCAAGGGCGAGCCAAATCACATTGCAGATCCTATCCACCTCGACGCTGATGATCGATGTCAAGCTGAGGATCGACAGGCGGAGTTGTTGGCTGCCATTAGGCACTGTATCCTCAACAACGATCTCCCGTTCCGTGTTTTCGTTGCCAGCAGGCCTGAATGGGCTGTTCGCACGGCGCTTGAACCCGGTGGTTACCTACACCGGGTAGCATACTGCATACAGCTCAGCGACAAGTACGACGCCTCTGGGGATACGTATCGATATCTGCAAAGGAGATTCGAATATATCGGCCTCCGAATTGGGAATTCACAGTGGTTCACCGAAGACAGCATCAAAACGCTTGTAGAAGCAGCGTCAGGATAGTTCATCTTTGTCGCGACGGTGTTCAAGTATATATCAGAACGTCGAGCTTCACCTGCGGAGAGGCTCAAGATCATCCTTACCTGGACGCCGGACGAGTGCCAAAGAGCGCGCCCGTTTGAAGTGTTAGACAGGCTTTACACCAACATTTTGTTGGCTGCGAAGAACGCATACGAAGTCGTCGATACTCACCACGGACGCGATTTTCTTGTGCTTTTCAAGGCTCACCATACCAACGCCACTGGGTTCCCTTTCGATCCTGGTTTCGGCCCCATATGCCATCCAGCAGATCGCTTCTCTGCGCTGCTTTGCCTCGAAGCCAAGGCTGAAGAAAGTCTCATTTCGGACCTCCGTTCCCTTGTGGTCCTCCAAACGGACAGGCGTGGTAATTCAAGTCTACGTCTATACCACAAATCTTTTTCCGACTTCCTAGAAGCAGAAAGTCGCTCAAAGGCCTTGTTTGTCCCCGAATTTCGCGTTGCAACGCACGTCACAAATTGCTTTATGCAGCACATCATTGCATGTCCGTTAGACTTCGACTCCCGTGCGTGACTGCTAGTTGTGCTTATTCTCTCGACTTGACAATAACCTCTGTCTTAGTACCGGCCAAGTGGGAGGAGCTCCCTCTCTCAGTGCTTCATAGGCGTTCTCTGGTGGCAGCCATTGAGGACCTGCCTTATTCTTGGACAGTGCCTCCACTATTGATGATGAAGTCATTGACTTCACCCAGAACGGTGGCTGGCAGAAAATGGACAACTTGTTGCCTCTGCTGTATAACTCATGGGAGTGTGATAAGCAGGAGTGGGACCGTGCAGGAGAGTTCAACGGATTTGATTTGGATTAGTTCCAGTCCGCCTCCTCGTTTGACGTATTTGTATTATACTGCACACTGATGATGATCCCGCTGCAAGCAAACATCCCTGGCCCATCACCCACGCCAGTGCCCTGAGTGAGCTTCAGCGCATCTTCGAGTCCTTTCTTCGATCTGCGCATTCTCTCCCTCATGATGACTTTTCTCTGGGTTCGCGTTCGCGCCTCTCAGTCCTCGCAGATCCTTTGATTTAAGCTCCTCGAACAGTAGAACGAGCGGTGTAGTGTTGCTCTTCCTGCTGTGAACACCGGCCCTCGCCGCGGGTTTGCATGTAGCTAAGGGAATTGAAAGGCGGGTGGAGGAGTAGGTATGCGTGGACCGATTCAGAGTGGGTATTTTAGGGGGGGNCGAGAGGTATTTCGATCTGAGAATTCTTTCTATAGGCCCGCGTTCATGCTTATTGGGTTCTGCGGACTCTTTGTTTCGAGCTCCTCAAACAATGTCCTAACGAGGGGTTCAACTTTATGATCGTGATTGCAGCATTGAGAAAGTGGACAAGTAGATCGTAATGACTCACGGCGCGTGATCGACCGGAACCTTCGGCGAATACTATCGGCGCGCGCCCCGGTTGTTGGTCCAATGAGGCAGGTAGGTATCTGAAGGCGGGGTTTGAAAGTGAACACGCACATATTCCTCAAACCTTCTTGTTGCTGTACCACCAAGAGCCCTTGTCAAAAGCAGGGACGACAACTTGATCGTAAGATTTCATTTCTTTCAACTAGAAAACATCTTATTCTCAAACTTAGATAATGCGCACAAGACCTTCTAATAAGAAAACGACCCCCACGTCGCTTNGACCAAGGCCTCGAGCAACAGAAGCGATTGGTCTCTACAGAGCTCAAGGAAGTAATTAGTCTTGAGGATGTCGGGTTTTCACGTTCTCTCTATCACCACCTTGTTCCCGAGTCAGCTGTCAACGACTTCTTGAGGAAGTCGCGCTCGTACAGTCTAGTGCAGCGCCGTTGGAAGCTGCCACGGAACTGCACTAAACTTCTCGACGATGATCCCTACACCCCATTTTTGAATATCTTCTCCTCAATTTTGAGGCATTTTTGGAAGGAATCCTGCGCGCAAGGTACGCGCAAGATAGTCGACACCCACGCTACCCGTCTACCGCACTGGGGGGNCCGATTCCGCCAATCATTCGTCAAGCCCGAGCTTTGTTATCAAAGCAGTTGGCCCATCTTTTTCAATTCCTTGCTCTAACCCAAGTGGTGACTTGGGGGAAATCGGCTTTTCCAACGTGTCTTCGTGCATTGACATCCAAATCGAAGGCAAAGAAATGCCAGTGTCCGAGCAGCTGATGCGAGTCGCAATCTATGCTCGGTGAGTCTAATCAAGTGCTCTTTTCGATTTACTCTCACCTCTGCATTAGGCAAATATTCATCCAGCAGCCCAATCGACGCTTCGTTCGACTACTCATTCTTTCAGGCGAGCACTTCCGTCTGTTTCATTTCGACCGCAGTGGTGTTCAGCACACTCCCCCTATCAACTTCCACGACAACCCTCACACCTTCGTACGAGTTGTCCTAGGCCTTACCTCTCCCGATGAATCCGATATTGGTCTTGACCCCAGTATTCAGTGGGCAATTGAAAACGGGCGGAAGGTCAGCGGGACATTGAGGACCCGCAACTCTGACGGCCAAGAGGTCGTCTATCCACTCTCCAGAGTCGAACCATTCTTTTTCCGTGGAGTGATCAGAGGTCGGGCCACGATCTGCTGGAGTGCTCGTGACTCAGTCACTGGCGAAGAACTTGTCATCAAGGACTCGTGGAGAGATGATGACAGAGTTTCCGAACACGTTTATCTCCAAGAGGCTCTCGGTATCCCGGGCGTTGTCCAGATGGTCTCGTGCGAGCCAGATCGTGGTCAAACCAGGCACCTCCGTGGATTCGGTGACTCTATCCCTGCTGGCTTCCATAACCGTATTGAAACACGAGTTGTGGTAAAGTCTTATGGGAAGTCGGTCAAGTACTTTACATCGGCGATGCAGGTTGTGTGTGCCCTGCGTGATGCCATTGCTGGTAAGTGCTTTTACTCCAAGCTCTATGATTCATGCAACTGATTGTCGCTTCAATAGGACACATGGAGTTGTACAAGAAGGGGACCCTTCATCGAGACGTCTCCATCTACAACGTCCTCCTCGGGAAGCCGGATGCTGAGCCAGGGTATCGGGGCATTCTCATCGATTTCGACATGGCAACTCGCCGCGATGTGGGAAGCTCGACGGATTGGAGAATTGTAAGTTTTCTATATCTTCGCCTCGTATATGATCTGAGCGTCTTTTCCAGGGTACTTGTTTCTTTCATTCCATAGCTGTCCTACGCGGAAACGACTACCATGACCCACTTCCCCGTGACCACCTGGATGATTTAGAGTCTTTTTTCTATATCCTCGCTCAGATAGTGTTTGGACACGACCCCCTGGGTGCCTCACATCCTCTGTTCCACCCCATCACGAGATGGGACGGCGGCGATATTGATTTAGCAGCAACTGCCAAGGAAGCTGTTTTAACATGGGATTTCCTTCCACCGACCATTGAGGAACGTTGGCCAGCACCGTGTTGCAACCTCCTCGTCGCTTTCGGGACTTTTCTCGGCCCTCTCGTTCGGAAAAAGCAGGAAATGAACGAACGAACATTGGAAGAAAGGAAGAGCGTTAAATCAAAGCATTTGTTGACGAAGGTCCACGAGCACTATACCCATGTTCTACAGCTGTTTGACAGGGCTATAGACATGCTGGGAAGGCCTGAGTCAGAGTGGAAGCTTGACTACGAGTCCTCGAGCGATTCAGGATCTTGTTCCTCCTCAGCTTCAAATCAAACAAAAAAATCCACTCCAGTTATTTCTCCGGCTACTCGCTCGCGCAGGGCCCTCGACCTCCGGAAGCCCTCTCATACACATTTAAAGAGGGCGTCAGACAGCTGCATCGACGGTGAACCCGTGGCCAAACGTTTTCGTACTCCTCCCAACCTCCCTCGTCCGATTGGACCTCCGCCTCGACACAGCCCTCGCAATTCTCCCGTTCCAAGCAGTTCCTTTTAAGTGACACGTTGAGAGCTTTTCAATGCTTTCATCATTATATATATGTACTACAAATACAATCAAGGATATGTTGATTTTATACTTCTACGATAGTAATTGTGTCGGTTCAAACACCCCCTATTGTCCGGTGTCTGTAGCAAAAGGAGAACAGTAAAAATACAATGGTGGCCAACGTGGGGATCGAACCCAAGACCTTCGCGTTATTAGCACGACGCTCTAACCAACTGAGCTAGTCGGCCTTGCTTGCTTGGACTTGGCGCCTAGCTAACGCCCGAATGTTTTCATTCGAGCACGAAAATGGAATTCATCGCAGTAAGATGTTCTTGCTCACGTTGTTTCTTGCTCACATCGTGTTCGCATGCGTTACCCAAGGCGTCACTCCTTCCCTGGCACACTGCAGATGTATCAAGCTTTTCTTCCTCCTCTTTAAGCTAAGGAGAAGGGGTATCCCAACGAGCAAAACTGGCCATGAACTCAGGAAGGACAGGCCCAAGGTTTTCGCTACTGATGATATCTCCGTTCTCCGGCTATCTGATGGGGCAATGGACTTGCTTGACAAGTGTTCGCGTACGGCGACTCTGACTCGGAAAGCTTGGGCGCTCCGTTGGTGCTTCTCTTATCGACAAAGGACAGCGGTGGCTTTAATAGGACTTTCGATGGTGGCTTTGATTCAGCTCAACCGGCAGCCAATTGAAGCGGTTGAAGCCCAATTCCGTCTATTTGACGCGATGCTCTGCACTTTTGTACTTCATTCCCGTCCTTGTTCAATATGCACTCATTTCAGCTACAAATATTATTCTTGACTGCTCTGTTGAACGGAATTCGGGTTTAACGTCTGTAAAGAGCCGAAAATACGAAACGTGGTTATGAGCTCTGCGAATGCGTATGTAAAGATGTAAATAACCTCACACTCTGAGAGTGAGGGGGTTTGACGTGCTAGGGAGGCTGCAGTCAGAGTGGAAGCATGATTATGAGTCCTCCGGCGATTCAGGGTCCTGTTCTTCCTTGTTTTTGGATCAACCAAAGCTATCCATGTCTCCCTTTAGCTTTCGGGAAGCCAGCGATCCTCATCCAGCCTAAGCGCCCGTGCGCGACCCAGTCACTGGCGAAGAAATTATTGTCAAGGAATCGTGGATACCTTCAAGATGCTGTGGATGTTCCCGGCGTCGTTCAAATAGTGTCATGCGAGCCTGGTCGCGACGAGACTAAGAATCTGCGTGGTTTTGATAGCACTTTGCCCCCAGACTTTTATAACCGGGTTGAAACACGAATCGTGATGAAGGCCTACGGGAAGTCGGTGGAGAATTTCTCATCAGCGACGCAACTTTTATACGCTCTGCGCGATGCCATTTCTGTTAAGTCCCCTCTGTACTCGATAAATTCGCTAAAATCATAACTCAATCGCTTACCGCACAGGGCATATAGAACTGTATATCAAGAAAGGAATTTTTCACAGAGACGTCTCTATCCACAACATCCTGTTGGGAAAACCTGGAGCTGACCCAGGCTACCGCGGGATCCTGATCGACTTCGACATGCCCATCCACTATGGCCTGCGTGGATCCAACAAATCTGAAAATTGGTTAGTAGTACGTCACGTTACGCTTTTTGGATATGCCGGATTTCTTAAATCTAGCAAGGGTACCCGTCACTTCCAATCGGTAGGAGTATGAGAATCCACTTCCCCGGGACCATTTAGACGATTTAGAATCGTTCTTTTATGTCCTTACCCACATCTTGTTGGCATACGATCATCAAGGTGTCTTCCACTCTCTCACCACATCGCTGCAGGGTTGGGACCGTCAAGACCCTGTGTGGGTGGCCAGTCTCGAAGCAGATTCTTTCGTGGACTTCGGCCCGTGTTCCTGTGGAGAAGCGTTGACCGATCCCTTGTGTCAACCTCCTCTTGGCGTACCAAGCCTTTCTCTACCCTATCGTTCGCAGAAAGGCGAAGCTCAATCATCACAATGAGTCGAGGAGGTCGGAGGGCGAAAAGCCCGAGAAGTTTGTCACTGACGCGGTTCGGGACTATACTCGTGTTCTCGAGATCTTTGACAAAGCGATTTATATGCTAGAGCAGCCTGAATCGACGTGGAAACTTTCCGAAGATTTGGGTCGTGACTGGGATTTTGTCTGGTTTCTTACCTCCCTCGAATGGTAAAGGGAAGGAAAACAACTCGTTTAAGAGGGGTTTGGAAGGTGACGATGACTTCGATGACTTGCCAACATCCAAACGTCCCAACGCTTCCTAAAGCGGAGTCTCGCTGTAACCCTCGCGTTTCTTCAAAAGGTGCCGATATTTCTTGTACTTCCTCGCATGGTATAAATTACTGCAGTAGCAAATGTTACTCGACGATTAAATCTAAGATATAATTTATTGAGAATTCTTTGCATTTTCTTTTCTACGGTTCATCGCTCGTCGTTGTAATGAACCAAAAACCACGAATGCATCATTGGTATGAATTCGGCGAATACGTATTACAAAATGTATGCAGTTCCTGACTACGATTGCGCGATAGTGAGTGAGGGTGTATGAGAGTGTGGAATGATTGTGAGGGTCAACGTTCGTGAATCATGATGAAGGGTATGTGTGATGCGGGAAAGCGATGATAAGGTGTGCGACAGTAGCAAAGAAAGCAAGGACGAAAGCGAAAGCAAAAGGATACAGATGACGTAGACGCGATTAGACCGGGGGGACAAGGTATGAATGAGCTCTGCTCGTACTACTAGCAGAGATGCCAAAAATTAGAAAATGTGAGCTGTGCGCTGGGCACTGCCAATAGATAAAGATACCAAAGTAGCTGGAAATATGATAGATAGCATCAAAGAGGACGGAAAGAATAAAGATCTAGATGGTGGTGAGAGATGGGGCGGAAAGGAAGCGGAAAACGAAGGACGAAAATGAGAGTGGATCAATTCTCTTTCATCTCCTCGTCAATCCGACTGACACTGCAAACCGACAGCCCACGATCCCTGCCCTTGAAAATACCCTTTGACGAAGCGGTGTACGCAGACCCAGGAACGTCATTGTTCTGGAACGAGAACGGCGTCCTGGAAACGAGCCCCGCGCTCAAGGGCATCGGAGGCAAATCAGGAAGCGGGAGACTCGGCGGAGGTGCAGGAGCGGGAACAGAAGTTGTACGTCGAACATGCCTTCTCAGCCTAAAAGTTACAGCGAAGCAATCAAAAAAAAANTCATAATCAGTCCCATGCTTGATTCTAAATGACATAAAATCAACCACGGGTACGTACCGACCGGGAACACCTGTGGGCGGCGGTGGGGGCGCACTCCCCATGCTGCCACTCCTCAATCGGCCCATGAGGCTGGTGCCCTCGCTTGCAACAGCGCTCCCCAACCCAATAGACCCGAACGTGGGGTAGCCAGCGCCTTCGTTCGTCATGCTCCCGCTCCTGGACCTGCTACCTGTGCCCATCGCGAGGTGCCGCTGAAGCTGCAGAGCAGCACCAACATTACGGGAAGGTGACCTGATGGACGTTATGGGCGACGTCCCCAGCGTCAAGCTCGAGCGACGTTTCCGGAGGATCCGAGGTTGAGCTGCAGCCCCACCAGCCCCTGGAACGGCGCCGCCAGTGGACTTGGAAGTGGATTTAGCTGGTCCCGAGTAGCCATTGGCCGCATAAGAACAGGACACGGAGCGCTGAGTTGGGGTGGATTCGCGTCGACTGTCATAATCGGTGTCCATGCCATCGTCGTCAGTGTCGGTGTCGCTGTCTGAATGGGGTGGCAGCGGGGAGACGGGGCGGATTGGAGAGCTGTCCCCGTAGGCCGTTGGGAATGCGTTCACGCCCTCCTTCCCTGGGGTTTTGGGGAGGGCATAGTCGTTTCGTGGCGCAAGGAGCCCAGAAGAAAAGAAAGCAGAGTAAGTGGCCATGTGTGGGCGGGGATGTGTGGATAATGCTACAGAGGTGGATGAGAAGAGCAGAAAGATGTCAGGTTGATTCCCAGATTTAAGCAGAACAATGAGGTGGCCTTGTCCCCGTGTCGTGGTGTGGTCAAGGTTGCGGTCGTCAAGAAGCTGGGCCTCAGTTCGGCGGACTCTTGTGGGCGCAATCAGTCGCGGTTCAGTTTCAGGCACATCAAAATAACGCGTAAACAAATCTTCCTCGAGAACGTGGTCGGCATCAGTAGACGATCTACCGAAATGAAAAGAAAAAAAAANTCCAATGGCCAACGTGGGGATCGAACCCAAGACCTTCGCGTTATTAGCACGACGCTCTAACCAACTGAGCTAGTCGGCCGATGTTGTGTGGTTTTCTATAAAATCCTCAATGGGCTGCCTGTGGCTGTGCACTGGTCCCAAAACAGGCCGCGCCGTGAAAAGGCTTTTGTGTTCGCAACCACCACGACGCCACCATGTTCTTCATCGTATGTCTCCAATTTTCTCGAGTCAAGGACCGTCTACTGATTTTATATCCCAATCCAACCCCCCNATGTCTTCAAAAACCGTGATTCCTCGCAGAAAGAAATGTCACATCGGATTCTCCTCCACCCGTCCTACTTTGGACCCCGTATGTTGTCCTACCTAGAATCAAAACTCTACGCCGACGTAGAAGGGACATGTTCTGGTCAATACGGATATATTATTGCCGTGGTGTCGATATTGGATATTGGCAAGGGCATGGTGCTGAGCGGGAGCGGCCAGGCCGAATTCGTCATACGCTATCGTGCGATTGTTTTCAAGCCGTTCAAGGGTGAAGTCGTGGATGGGGTGGTGAATATGGTCAGCAAGGTGCGTCGTCTCTTGATCAACGCTCAGTTCTTACAACTGACTTTGGCTGCAGATGGGTTTCTTCGTGTCCGTGGGACCCGTGAACGTCTTCGTGTCGCAACAGGTTCGTCCTGGCGCATTCTCTCATTTCAAACATTCATCGCTTTCGCGTTTTAGCTTATTCACGCTGACATGAAATACGACCCCAACTCAAATCCACCGTCTTATGCCTCAGAAGACCAGGTCGGCATGCTATATATTGTTCTCCTGCGCGCGCTGAGACCTTTTTAGATCATCGAAAAGGATACCAAGGTTCGACTACAGATCGTTGGTACTCGTGTGGATACGACAGAGATTGTACGTCTTGCAAATCAACCTCCCTGAAAGCCTTACTGACACTGGAAACAGTTCGCAATTGGGAGTATCAAGGAAGACCATCTAGGTGTTATCGAGTAAAATTATGACTCATCCTCGCCCGCTTTACTTGTAGTACCAGTGTAATACCATCGCTTTCACCTCCCGGATTGTTTGCTTCGATGGTGCCTTGTGCTTCGGGACGAGTGAGACTCAAAGGCTTGCAGTCTTCGTTGGGTGCGTACCTCCCTGCCCTGAAACTGGAATCTCGCTAACGTTGGGCGCCTTCAGTTCAATTGTCCATGTATTTCCATCTGGAGCTCGCTGCAGTCCCGACAGCGTGGAACTATACTCGACATTATTCCAACCCACGACTTACAAACAAGAACGCGTGTGTTAATTCCACAAGGTCGGACCACCGTATATAAGCAGGTTCCTCCTAAAGAAAACGCTTGGTTTGGTCCAAACTAAGTCATCGGAAGTTCACCCTCATTCCGCTCAGTTGGAACGCACTCATTTCGACATTCGGTTGCCTCGCGAAGGATCGATCAGCTTGACTGACCAAATTTTCAGATTTGAACCAGTGCTGGCCCAGTGCAAGAATCGCCACGAACACGGACGTCATGTCTTGAAGCAACTCACTCTCCCCAAAGCTCTGGAGAATCAAGTGTTTACTGATCAACAGGCCCGTGATTCGGATGTGAGAAGGATCAAGGATACCCAGAACACAATTGAACCAAAAAACAACCAAAACTCTTTCTTACTGCAAACGTGGTCATGTTACATCAATGCGTATCATAATTGGCATCTTCGAGGTTCGTCGCACATTATATGACTTTATCACCGATTTATCCGATGGTTAATCTACATGATCGCGCAGAAGGAACCTTCGTCCTTCCCCGCTTCCTTGTTAGCCACTTCAGTTGCTGATTGCGCCTCGCCTTGACGCCGCTGTTCCCTCTGCTGAAGGAGCTTCTTCGTCAAAGCATCATTTGGATCCTTGATGAAGCCTTCCTCCTGAAGATAACGAAGCGACGCTGATGAGTATGTGGACTATAATCTAGTTAGGTTCTGACGCACCCGTGGATCGTGTTTGTAGCGGCATTGGTCGCCTCTCTCGCATAGCCCTCTCTGCCATGCAAAACAAGCTTTATCCGGCGCGAGCTTCTTACTCGCAGATCGTCGAACCCCCGGTCCAGCGCTCGGACCATTAGGATTTGCGGGGGCGCTGTCGGCGATCACATTGGGAGTTGTACTCGCAGGCTTGGGCGGCGCTTCAATGGGGGCTGAGTGTATGAAGGTGCAATTTACTCCCTTTCGACAGCTTCCCTGCTTGTAGAACTTGCACTCCTTCGTGAATGTTGGAGAGGGTTTTGGGCCGCCTCCGCCATTTGTGGGAGACGCATGTTTGGGTGGCATGGCTGCAGAAGAAGAGGAACGGTGGTTCGATCGGGAAGGTTGTGGACATTTATACATGCCCCCAGCCACGAGGCGTTCTGGGGCTGATCACCTGGCCGATTTTAGTGTCCATCCAGATCCAGGAGTTGCTTGTTCATGTACCCAGGCAGATACTGTGACAACTTGACTCGGCAGACAATGAAGCCTTGTCGAATATTTGCCGCCCTTGTTCAATTCATTCTGAATCGATTGATTCAACGGAAATGAGAATCCTGATATTGGTCATGTAGCTCATGTACCGGTCTAAATATCTGGCGATCGATCTACATGATCGCGCAGAAGACCCTTCTTTCTTCTCAGCTTCCTCCCTATCCACCTCAGCCGGTATTTGGGCCTCCCTCTGCCTCCGTCGCTCCTGCTCTCTAGTGTAATTCTCCTACTGGCGTAACCAATCCTGCTGCTCCCTCCTCCGCGCCTTCAGAACCTCTGAAGTCCCCCTCTCGTTCTGCTATTCGGCGTCTTGCTGCCTCGATAGCCTCTCAACTTGCATCTGCCGGAACGCTTCAGTCTGCATTTCAGCATTTGAACTGCTCTTGCCACACGCTAATGCTCACCTGCTGCTGCGCAGGCCGTACAGGGTTTTGATCTGCTTCAAAAACCGCCGTGCGCTGCGGTCATGTGCTCGTAGATGATCCCTTGTGTGAAGACGCCTCTGCATATCCAGCAAAAGTGTGTACGGCATGGACATGTCATATGATTGCAACCCTCCGTCTTCTTGGTCAGGACATTGCACGATGGGCGTCGTTTGATGCTGTTCGATTGAGCCCATTTCTCGGCGAGCTTTCCCTGTTCCGCCAGATCGTTTCAGATTCTGCTCTTCTCGCAGGCCATACCTTCATGTCACTCTTCGTTACACGAGAAACAGATCTCCGAAAAACACAACGGGCACTTGTGAAACTGTTTGTCCGTATCGCACTGGTAGATCCGTGTGCAGTACTTGAATTTTTGTGGGTTGGATTGGATGTGCGCGGAGAATACGACGTCGATCAAATTGTGGAGCCTTTGCTTTGTCAAGTATTGCTGGATGGGTCGAGATCGGCGTGTTGCAGGTGGCTTCGTCTCCCGTGCGCACGAGGGGGAAATTGTTGGAGGTCGCCGCAGACGTGAGGTAGCGGCATAGGCAAGGTTCGCAGTATGATTATCCGCTGCTCAAAAGCTCTGCGTCATACGCTATCGTGCAATTTTTTTTCAAGCCGTTCAAAGGAGAAGTCGCGGATGGGGTGGTGAACATGATCAGCAAGGTGCGTCTTCGATAAAAGGACAGTTCTTACAACTGACTTCGGCTATAGATGATTTTCTTTGTGTCCGTGGGACCCGTGAACGTCTTCGTGTCGCAACAGGTTCGTCTTGGCCCATTCTATCATTTACTCAAATATTTATGGCTTTCGCGTTTTAGCTCATTCACGTTGACATTCAATACGACCTCAATTCAAATCCACTGTCCTATGGCGTAGAAAATCAGGTCGGAATGCCATATATTGTTGTCCAACGTGTGCTGAGACCTTTTCAGATCATCGAAAAGGATACTGAGGTTCGACTTCAGATCGTTGGTATTCGTGTGGATGCGACGGGAATCGTCCGTGTTCCTAATAGGTTTCTCTAAGCGCCTTACTCACAAAGGCAACAGTTCGCAATCGGGAGCACCAAAGAAAACCATTTAGGAGATATCGAGTAAAACCATGCATTATTTCCTAAATCGCCTTCATCCTCGCCCACTTTACTTGTAACACCAGTGTAATGCAATCGCTTTTATGTCCCGGATAGCTTGCTTCGATGGTACCTTGCGCTTCGGAACGGGTGAAACTCAAAGGATTGCAGACTTATTATAATAGTTGGGTACGTCTGTCTGTTCTGATATTGGAGTCTCACTGATATTCCACATCTTCAGTTAGATATTTACTCGTACCTTTCCCCACGCGCCTCATTCACATGCTGACTGGGATTTCGCTACTAGTATCCCCCATGCACGTCTGTCATATGACGGTAAATTGTCTCACCAGTGGAAGCAACCTCCCTGCATGCCCAGCAAAAGTGCGCCCCGCATCGACATGTGATATGGTTGCAGCCCCCGTTCTTCTCGGTGAGGACATTGCATGATGGACATCGTTGAACGTCGTTTGATCGAGCCCATTCTTCCATGAGTCTTTCCTGCTCGGCTGGGTTGCTCTGGATCCTTCTTTCCTCACAGGTCATGCCCCGATGGGCCTCTTCGTTACACGAGGAACAGATCTCCGAAAAACACGATGGACACTTGTGGAACTGTTTGCCCGTGTCGCATTGGTAGATCTGCGTGCAATCGGGTGTGGGGCAGTACTTGAACTTCTCTGGGTTGGATTGGATGTGTGAGGAGAACACGACGTCGATGAGGTGACTGAACCTTTTCTCCGCCAAGTATCGCTGGATAATGGGAATCGAGATTCTTGTGTTGCAGGTCGCTTCATTTCCCATACATACGAGGGGGAAGCTGGAGGAGGAGGCCGCCGAAGTGAGGTAGTGGCGTAGACAGGGTTCGCAGCATGAGTGTCCGCAACTCAAGACCTCTGGATGAGATACCGTGTCGTAACAGATTGGACAAACGGCGCCGTCGCCTTTGTTCTTGGCTAACGGGGATACGCCGTCGCTGGCAGCGGTTACAGCTTCTCGTACAAGCTTCCTGGCATGTTGTATCGCGTCGTCCCCGCCTTTCAGCTTGAGCTTGCATGGCGATGCTACGTCTAACGTGACATTTTCCTCGCCCAGCGCCTCCCTTAAACGCGGCAACCCTGTGACGACAAAGAACCGAACGGATCGTCGATCAATGGGAATCTCGTACTCCATCGACGCCAATCTCTTGACCTCCTCCAGAATACAATTCTTCGCAGTCGCAACATCTTCACTCCTACCGAAGACGCGAATAGCATGGAGCCGCCGGTCAACAGACAAGAATGCCCCAGTCTCATCAGAAACCTTATCGCGTAAGGTCTTCTCCGAGCGCAGGAACGAATTGTGCCAATGCTCGGCGTCGAGACGTTCTCCTGCGACCAGACCCTCCACCCGCACCTTCAATGCCCCAATTTCCTGCTCGTCTGANTCCCTGGACGTTGATAAAAACTCCTGGTCCGTTCTTTCGCTCGTTGATCTTCACGAAAGCCTTTTTCCCACTACGCCCCTCCGTCATTGCATCCCACTGTGCCTTCTGCGCCTGGTACTGTCGTTTCGCGATACTGATTGTATAGTTGTGCTCTGTCGGAACGATTACTCGAAGCGGTGGACCTGGACGGGTGGAGCTGGCTTGTGCGTCTCGCTCAAGTGTTGCCGCAGCCCTTTCGAGGGCATCACGAGCGTTAAACTTTGCCACTGCCTTCATGCGACTGTTGTCGAACTTCATCGTCTCGAACGATCCCTCAATACAGCCCTCCTTTTCGACAGTCTCCTTCAACCATGAACCGAGCGATTCCAAGTCGTAGGTATTGGATTTTACGGCTCGAACCCGGTCAGTTCCTGCTATAGCGGCAATCTCGTGTGGTTGACTAGCTGGGTCAAGATTCGTTAATTTGATCGATTCTTCAACCCAGAATTTAGCAGCCGGTCCCTCGGGCTTCTTATTCATGGTTGCATTGATCTTCCGTTCATTGATGCTATGGCCGTGAAGTTCCTTTGCTTTGAGCTTCGCCTCGTCGATAGTGCTGTATGTCGCAATCATCGTAGCTGAGGGAATACTCCAGATGATCGTCAGAGTCCTCGCCTGATCCGTCTGAGAAGAGGATGTCATGGATCCCCACGATGCGTTTTCGCCGACCTCGAACTTGACCAATCTATCGCGGAACTCGAGGTTCTCCAACCCAATCACCATAGCCCTCGCTTCTTCTGCACGCACCAAAAAATTCGCGGTCACGGTATTTCCTTCGAGTTTGCGAGAGACCTGCTGGAACGTCGTGTCGTCCATTCCTTGGGCGCGGAAAATATTGATGATTTCCGAACGGGTCGCGTTACTGGGCAGCTCCTTGACCGTGATGGTGCAAAGATCGAATCCTGGAAGTACCCTCTTCACCTCCAAACCCGCTCCGAAAGTGACGAGGTTCGATCCATGAACGATGAGTTGGCGGGTTAAATTGGCTTCAGTTTGACGTTTTTGCTCCTCCCTACGCCTAATCTCTTCGATCTTTCGTTTCTCCTCGGCTTCTCGCTTCTCTTTCTCTCTTCTGCGTTCCTCGATGGCAGCGAGTCTCCGGGCTTTTCGCTCTCCTCTTTCACGTTCCAGGCGTTCTTGCTCTCGGCGTCTCTCTTCCTCCCTTCTCTGGCGCTCTTCCTCTTCCCGTCGACGTCTCTTCTCTTCTTCCCGTCGCCTCTTGCTCTCTTCCTCTTGACGGTGCAGTTCCTCTTCCAGCTTCCGTCTCTCTTCCTCTTGACGTCGGCGCTCCCGTTGTTCGAGGAGTTTCCTCAGATCATCCTGGAGTTAATGGACGACCGCTGATGAGTATGTGATTGATGATCCGGTTGTCCTTCGACCTACCCGTGGATCGTGTTTGTTTGGGCATTGATCACCCCTCTCACAAAGGCCTCTCTGCCATGCGAAGCAAGGTATATCAGCCGATCGCTGGCCCGTTGTGACTGATCGGATCTCTGCTTGGCAGCCCAGAGCAAGTGGAAAGCTACATGGCGTTGGAGGCGATTGCGTTGTAACAGACTCGACACATCGGGCGTCTGTGGTCGCGCCGACCCCTCGCTGCTTTGGAGTCTCTCTCCTAAAAGATCGAGAGTCAGATCGTCTTCAACCGACAGCGAGTTAAAACATGCCTTGTTTTCCATCTTGGATTCGATTTGGGCTGATCTTGTTGTAACTCTGTCCCTGGCCTTGATTGCGACACCTTCGGGATTGGAGCAGGTTGATTGCTAGGCTGGGGCCCTAGTATTGTGGGGTCACTCCCGGCGATTAGATTTACAGTTGTAGCAGATGTAGCCGGCGCTTCAATGCGGGATAAATGCAAGAAGGGGCATTCTCCTCCATTTCGACATCTACCCTTCTTGTAGAACGCGCACTCCTTTGCAGGTGGTAGAGGAGGGATGAGGCCTCCTCTGCCATTTGCAAGGTGCAAATGTTTGGGTGGCATCGCTGTCGAAGAAGTGGCGGCCCGATCAGGAAGTCTGTCGACGTTTATACATGTTTCAGCCACGAGGCGTTGTGCGCCTGGTCATCTGGACAATTTTGGTGCCCAGGATTCATATGCTTATGTGCCAGTGCCCCAAGCAGATACTGCCATGAGCGCCTTCAGCTGAATGATCGTCGATCTATCTCCATCTGGAGCTCACTGCAATGGCAAGAGCCATTTTGACTTATGTGGCTCAGTGATTCGGGTCTTTGGCAATGGGTCGCGCAGGGAACTTCAAAACAATGACGCACCTGAGAAAGACATACCGAATTGGGGGAGCTCAAATCACCGCAAAAGCTTGGCGGCAAAGGCTGCGTGATGAAACGAGAACACGTGTGTCACAGTCAACTCTAACCGATAGATTTCGTTTTCTCTCAACGCTTGGTTTGGTTCGAACTATGTCATCGGAAGCTCATCCTCGTTTCCCTCAGTCAAAACGCACTCACTCCAATATTTGGTTGCCTCACGAAAGATCAGCTTGACTCACCGGATTTTAAGATTTGAACCAGTCCTGGCCTAGTGCGAGAAGCACCACGAACATACACGCCACGTCGTGAGGTCCTTCACTCGCCCCAAGGCAGGAGAGAATAAAGTGCTTGCTGACCAACAGGCCCACTGCGCCATGATTCGGATGCGAGAAAGGTGTCTAGGCCACCCAGAACACAGAACAGCTTGCGATACTCTTCAGGGCGCCCACCCTGACAATTGAACCAAAATTCTGTCTCATTGCAAGCTTGGTCGTGTTACAACAATGGCTATCATAGGGGGCATATTCGAGGTCCGTTGCACATATATCACTTTTGGAACTGGTTTATGCGATGATTAACCTACATGATCGCGCAGAAGGAACCTTCCTTCTTCTTCTCAGCCTCCCTCCTCGCCACTTCAGCTGCTAATCGCTCCTCCTCTACTCTCCTTCGCTGTTGCGCCACCAGCAATCTCAACCGCTCCTCCTGCAGTCTCCTTCGTTCTGCCTGGATCCTGGCAGCCTGCTCGCGCCGTCTACGTTCTTCGTCAAGCACCAATTGTTGCACTTCTGCTCTCCTAAACCTCGCCGCTTCGATTTCCCGCTCAGCTAGGATATGCTCCCGCAGTACATGGGCGCCGAAAACAGGTTCTGGGGNCTGGGGNCTGGGGTTGGATCGCCGTCTTGCACGTTTATCCCGCCATGCACAGTATACATGTGCTGGTATATCATCGCTCGATCAAACACTCCTCTGCACAGCCAGCAGAAATGGACACCACATGGACATGTTATATGATTGCACCCCTCCGTCTTCTCTGTCAGGACGTTGCACGATGGGCATCGCTTGATGTTGTTCGCTTGAGCCCATTGTTCGGTGAGTCGCTCCTGCTCCGCCGGATTGCTCTGGATTCTCCTCTCCTCGCACGTCATGCCCTCATGCGCCTCTTCGTTACACGAGGAACAGATCTCGGAAAAGCACGATGGGCACTTGTGGAACTGTTTGCCGGTGTCGCATTGGTAGATCTGCGTGCAGTCGGGTGTGGTGCAGTATTTGAATTTCTGCGGATTGGATTGGATGTGTGCGGAGAATACGGCGTCGATCAGATGGTCGAACCTTTGCTTCGTCAAGTATCGCTGGATGATTGGGATCGAGATCGGTGTGTTGCAGGTGGCTTCGTCTCCCATGCACACGAGGGGGAATTTGTTGGAGGTTACCGCAGACGTGAGGTAGTGGCGTAGGCAGGGCTCGCAGTATGAGTGTCCGCAGCTCACAACCTCCGGATGGGATGCCGTATCGTAACAGATTGGGCAAACCGCCCCATCTTCGTTGTCTTCGGCTGAAGGGAGTACACCGTTGCTTGCAGCGGCTATAGCCTCTTCCACGAGTTTCCTGGCATGTTGGAGTGCATCGTCCCCGCCTTTCAGCTTGAGCGTGCATGCCGCTACGTCGAGTGTGACGCTGTCCTCACCCAATGCGTCCTTCAAAATCTGTAACCCAGTGGCGACGAAGAACCGGACGGATTGTCGAGCAATGGGGATCTCGTACTCCATCAACGCCAACCTCTGGACCTCATCTCGGATATAATTCTTCGCAGCTGCAATACCGTTGCTCCCACCGAAGACACGCAAAGCCTGGAACCGACGGTCAACAGACAAGAAGGCCCCAGTCTCCGCAGACACCCTCTCGCATAAGGTCTTTTGCGAGTGCAAGAACGAATTGTGCCAATGCTCGGCGTCAAGACGTTCACCTGCGACCAAACCCTCCACTCGCACCTTCAATGGTCCGATTTCCTGCTGGTCCGACCCTTGTACATTGACATAAACCAGCCCGTTCTTCTTCTCGTTGATCCTCACGAACGCCTTTCCCCCTCTACGCCCCTCCTCCATTGCGTCCCACTGTGCCTTCTGCGCCCGATACTGAGCTGTCGAAATCTTTATCGTGTACTGGTGTTCTGTAGGGACAATGACACCAAGTGTGGGTCCCCGATTGGCGAAGCCCATGGGTGCGCCACGCTGAAGGGTAGCTCCGGCCCTTTCGAGGACGTCACGAGCCAGGAACTTGGCCACCCCCCGCATGCGATTCTCATCCACCTTTGCCGTCTCGAACGATCCCGGGATACAGCCCTCCCTCTCAACAGCTGCTTTCAGCCAGGAGATGAACCATTCCAAGTCGTAGGTATTGGATTTGATGGGTCGAACACGGTCAGTGCCTGCGATCTCTTCCACGTCGATGACGTCGATTTCTGGGTCTAGGTTCATCAACTTGACGGATGCCTCGACCCAGTACTTGGCAGCCGGTCCGTTGGGCCGAGCGTTCATGGCCGCCTTGATTTTGCGTCGATTGAGTGAACGACCGTCTAGCTGCTTGGCTTTGCGCCTGGCCTCGTCTACGGTATCGTACGTTGCGATCATAGTGGCTGAAGGGATACTCCAAATGACAGTTAACGTCTTCGTAGTGTCGTTCTGGGAGGAAGATGTCATGGAACCCCACGATGCGTTGTCTCCAACTTCGAGCTTGATAAGATGATCGCGGAACTCGAGGTCTTCCAACCCTATCGCCATCGCCTGTGCTTCCTCGGCCCGCAGTAAGAACTTCGCGGTTGTAGTGTTTCCCTCCCGTTTGCAAGAGACGAGTTGGAACATGGTATCGTCCATTCCTTGTTCGCGCAAAAGATTCGCGATTTCGAAACGACTTGCATCTCTGGGTAGATTCTTGATCGTGATGCTGCAAAGGTCGAATCCCGGAATGACCCTCTTCAATTCTAAACCAGCTCCGAACGTGACGAGATTGGATCCGTGGACGATGAGCTGATGGGTTAACTTGGCTTCGGCTTCACGTTTCTGCTCTTCTCTGCGCTTGATCTCTTCCATCTTTCGTCGTTGTCGGGCCTCTCTCTCCTCCTTCTCTCTCCTGAGTCTCTCGACGGCTGCGAGTCTCTGGGCTTCTTGTTCCGCTCTTTCGCGTTCCAGGCGTTCTTGTTCTCGGCGTCTCTCTTCCTCTTGCCTCTGACGCTCTTCTTCCTCCTCCTGTCGACGCCTCTCTTCCTCCTGGCGCCTTCTTTCCTCTTCCTCTTGACGGCGCCGTTCTTCTTCACGCTGTCTCTCTTCCTCTTGACGCCGTCGTTCCCTCTGTTGAAGTATGTTCCTCGTCAAACTATCGTTCGGATTACGAATGAGGCCTTCCTCCTGAAGCTGATGAGTATTTGGGTTAGAAACTAGTTGGGTCCTGACGCACTAATGGATCGTGTTTGTAGCGGCATTGGTTGCCTTTCTCACATAACCCTCTCTGCCATGCGAAGCAAGGTTTCTCCGCCGCTGGCCTCCCTGTCATGGATTGCTGGATCTTTGATTCACCGCCTGGCCGCCGAACGGGTGGAAGCACAGATGGCGCCGGAGGTGACGGCGTCACAGGAGGCTTGTGGGTGCCGGCGGTCGCCCTGCCAGGGTCTTGTCGCTTTGGAGCCTTCCTCCTAAAGCCAAAGGATCGAGAATTAGATCGTTGCCAGGCCACGAGGAGCGAAAAATCATGCCTTGTTCCCAGTACTGGATTTAACTTGGGGCCTCCCTGCTGACTCTCTGCCCTAGGCGTCGATTGCGGCGCGTCTGCGACAGTGACATGTTGAGTACGGACAGTGGTTTGGGTTACACCACTCGAGCCATTAGGCAGAAAGCCTGAATGTGTGGGGGCACTCTCGACGATTACATTGGAAGTTGTAGCGGCAGCGTTGAGCGGCACTTCAATGCGGGTCAAGTGCAAGAAAGTGCATTTCCCTCCCTTTCGACAGCTTCCCTGCTTGTAGAACTTGCACTCCTTCTTCGCAAATGGTGGAGAAGATACTGGACCTCCTCCGCCGTTTGTGGGAGACGCATGTTTGGGTGGCATGGCTGTAGAGGAAGAGGAATGGTGGCTCGATCGGGCAGGCTGTTGATGTTTATACATGCTTTGGCCACGAGGCGCTCTTCGGCTGGTCACCTGGCCGATGTTAGCGCCCATCTGCCGGATTCATGGGTTCGTCGTGCATGCGCTCCGCGTCGAGCAAATATTGTTACAAGTCTTGGCAGATAATGAGTCCTTGTCGAAAATTTGCCGTCCTTGTGTTGCTTCTCAACAGTTGTTCAACTTCATCAAAAAATGATCGATTCAACAGAAATGAGAACCCTGATATTGGTCGTGTCGCTCATGCAACGGTCTAAGTATCTGGTGATCGACCTACATGATTGCGCAGATAGAGCCTTCTTTCTTCTCAGCTTCCCTCCTAGCCACCTCAGCTGTTATTTGGGCCTCCCTCTGCCTCCGTCGCTCCTGCTCTCTTGTGTAATTCTCCCACTGGCGTAACTGATCCTGTTGCTCCCTCCTCCGCACCTCCAGAATTCTCTGGAGTTCCTCCTCCTCTTCTGCTACTCTTTGGTGTCTTGCTGCTTCGATAGCTTGCCTCTCAACTTGCATCTGCCGGCGTGCTCGGGCTCTGCGCCACAATGCTTCAGTCTGCATTTCGGCATCCAACTGCTCTTGCCACACCCTAATGCCAACCTGCTGCTGCTGCGCAAGTTGTACAGGGTTTTCATCAGCTACCTCTTCTCCATAATACCCACCGTGCACTGTACTCATGTGCTCGTAGATGGTCCCTTGTGCGAAGACGCCTCTGCATATCCAGCAAAAATGTGTACCGCATGGACATGTCATATGATTGCAACCCTCCGTCTTCTCCGTCAGGATATTGCACGATGGGCATCGTTTGATGTTGTTCGATTGAGCCCACTCCTCGGTGAGTCTTTCCTGCTCCGCCGGATTGCTTTGGATTCTCCGCTCCTTGCAGGTCATACCCTCATGCGCCTCCTCGTTACACGAGGAACAGATCTTTGAAAAACACGATGGGCACTTGTGAAACTGCTTGCCGGTGTCGCATTGGTAGATCTGTGTGCAGTCGGGAGTCGTGCAGTACTTGAATTTTTGTGGATTGGATTGGATGTGGGCGGAGAATGCGACGTCGATCAGGTGGTCGAACCTTTGTTTCGTCAAGTACCGTTGTATGATTGGGATCGAAATTGGTGCGTTGCAGGTGGCTTCGTCTCCCATACACACGAGGGGAAAGTTGTTGGAGGTCGCCGCAGATGTGAGGTAGTGGCGTATACAGGGCTCGCAGCAGGAGTGTCCGCAGCTCAAAACCTCCGGATGGGATGCCGTGTCGTAACAGATTGGGCAAACCGCTCCATCCTCGCTGTCTTCGGCTGAAGGGGGTACACCGTCGCTTGCAGCAGCTATCGCTTCCTCCACGAGTTTCCTGGCATGTTGGAGCGCATCGTCCCCGCCCTTAAGCTTGAGCGTGCATGCCGCTACATCGAGTGTGACATTGTCTTCGCCCAACGCGTCCTTCAAAATTTGTAACCCGGTGGCGACAAAGAACCGGACGGATTGTCGAGCGATGGGGATCTTGTACTCCATCAACGCCAATCTCTCGACCTCATCTCTGATAAAATTCTTCGCAGCTGCAATAACGTTGCTCCCACCGAAGACGCGCAAAGCCTGGAACCGACGGTCAACAGACAAGAAGGCCCCAGTCTCCACAGACACCCTCTCGCATAAGGTCTTCTGCGAGTGCAAGAACGAATTGTGCCAATGCTCGGCGTCGAGACGTTCACCTGCGACCAAACCCTCCACTCGCACCTTCAATGGTCCGATTTCCTGCTGGTCCGACCCTTGTACGTTGATAAAAACCAGCCCGTTCTTCTTCTCGTTGATCCTCACGAACGCCTTCCCCCCTCTACGACCCTCCTCCATTGCGTCCCACTGCTCCTTCTGCGCCCGATACTGAGTTGTCGAAATCTTGATCGTGTACTGGTGCTCTGATGGGATGATGACTCCAAGCGTTGGTCCCCAATGGGCGGAGCCCGTGTGCGCGCTGCCTCGCTGAAGGGTAGCTCCGGCCTTTTCAAGGGCGTCACGAGCTGGGAACCTGGCCACCGCACGCATCCGATTCTCATCCACCTTCGCTGTCTCGAACGACCCCGGGATACAGCCCTCCTTCTCAACAGTTGTTTTCAACCAAAATATGAACCATTCCAAGTTGTACATCTTAGATCTGATGTCTCGAACATGATCAGTGCCTGCAATCACTTTCACGTCGTCAACATTGATTTCTGGGTTGAGATTCGTCAATTTCACGGATGACTCCACCCAGTACTTGGCAGCCGGTCCGTTGGGCTGAGCATTCATGACCGCCTTGATTTTGCGTCCATTGAATGAATGACCGTCTAACTCCCTGACTTTGCGCTTGGCCTCATTCACGGTGTCGTACGTTGCAACCATCGTCGCTGAAGGAATACTCCAAATGACAGTTAACGTCTTCGTATTGCCGTTATGGGAGGAAGAAGTCATGGAACCCCACGATGCGTTGTCTCCAACCTCGAGCTTGATGAGGTTATCGCGGAACTCAAGGTCCTCCAGCCCTATCGCCATTGCCTGTGCCTCCTCCGCCCGCAGCAAGAATTTCGCGGTCAAAGTGTTTCCCTCCTTGTTACAAGAGATGAGTTGGAACATGGTATTGTCCATTCCTTGCTCATGGAAAAGGTTCGCAATTTCGAAACGACTGGCATCTTTGGGTAGATTCTTGATCATGATGCTGCAAAGGTCGAATCCCGGAATGACCCTCTTCAACTCCAAACCAGCCCCGAACGTGACGAGATTGGATCCGTGGACGACGAGCTGGTGGGTCAACTTGGCTTCAGCTTCACGTTTTTGCTCTTCTCTGCGCTTGATCTCTTCCATCTTTCGTCGTTGTCGGGCCTCTCTCTTCTCCTTCTCTCTCCTGAGTCTCTCGACCGCCGCAAGTCTCTGGGCTTCTTGTGCCGATCTTTCGCGTTCCAGGCGTTCTTGTTCTCGGCGTCTCTCTTCCTCGTGCCTCTGACGCTCTTTTCGCTCTTGTCGACACCTCACTTCTTCTTGAAGCCTTCTTTTCTCTTCTTCTTGACGGCACTGTTCTTCTTCACGTTGTTGAGTCTCTTCTTCTTGACGACGTCTTTCCCTCTGCTGAAGGAGTTTCCTTGTCAAAGTATCATTTGGGTTCCGAATGAGGCCTTCCTCCTGGGTATAACAAAGCGACGCCCGATGAGGATTTGAGTTAAAATCTAGTTAGGCTCTGACACACCAGTGGACTGTGTTTGTAGCTGCATTGGCCGCCTTTCTCACATAACCCTCTCTGCCATGCAAAGCAAGGTTTCCCGGCGGCTCCCTTGCTTGTCGTGGGTTGTTGAATCTCTGATTCACCGCCTGGAGCAGGTGGAAGCTCAGATGGCCCCGGAGGTGATGGTTTCACAGGAAGCTCGTGGGCGCTGGCGGTGGATCTTTCAGGGCCTTGTCGCTTTCGAGCCTTTCTCCTGAGCCTAAGAGATCAAGAGTCAGATTGTCATCAGGTGACGGAAAGCGAGAAATTATGCCTTGTTCCCGGTCTTGGATCCAACACAGGCTCCGCCTGCTGACCCTCTGGCGTCGATTGAGACACCTCTGCGACAGTGATAGGTTGAGTACGGATAGTGGTTTGGGTTACACCGCTCGAATCACTAGGCCGAAAGCCTGAATTAGTGGGGGGGGCTCTCGACGATTACATTGGAAGTTGTAGTGGCAGCGTTGGGCGGCGCTTCGATGCGGGCCAAGTGCAAGAAAGTGCATTTTCCTCCCTTTCGACAGCTTCCCTGCTTGTAGAACTTGCACTCCGTCTTCGCAAATGGCGGAGAAGATATTGAGCCTCTGCCATTTGTGGGAGACGCATGTTTGGGTGGCATGGCTGTAGAGGAAGAGGAAAGATGGCTCGATCGGGAAGGCTGTGAACGTTTATACATGTGTGCGTGTCAGTTTCCAAGGTTGGTCTGCCATCACTGAGAAAGACCTATCGTCGCATAAGTATTCTTGTACGTCATACGCAAAATGTGCCGTTATTGGCACAGATGGTCTGTGTCTCAGTATATAAATCAGTTGCGCCAGTAGTAGGCTAGCGCTTAGATCCATGAGTTGCCCGTTCAAGTGCTCAAGCAGATACTGTGGCAATGCTTGGCCGACAATGAAGCATTGTCGAACATTTTCCGTCCTTGTGTTACTTCTCGACAGCTGTTCAATTATCACCTAACACTAATTGATTCCACGGATTGAGAATCCTGATATTGGTCATATCACTCATGTACTCTAAATATCTTGTGATCTAGCCTACATGATCGCGCAGAAGGAGCCTTCATTCTTCTTCTCAGCTTCCCTCCTAGCCACCTCGGCTGCTAATTGGGCCTCCCTCTCTCTCCGTCGCTGCTGCTCTCTAGCATATTCCTCCCAATGGCGATTCTGTCGCTCCCTCTGCGCCGCTATCCTACGATATTCCTCCTCCTGTTCCGCAATTCTTCGGCGTCTTGCTGCCTCAGCGGCTGCCCTCTCGACTTCTCCCTGCCGAAGGGCTTCGGCTCTGCGCCTCGCTGCCTCAATCTCCCTTTCAGCATTCAAGTGGTCTTGCCATATCCTGATACGCTCTTGCTGGTGTTGTACAGGTGGTACCGGGTTTTGATTTGCCACAGCGGCTCCATAAAAACCGCCATGAGCCGTGTTCATATGCTCGTAAATGGTCCCTTGAGCGAAGACACCTCTGCATATCCAGCAAAAGTGGGCGCCGCATCGACACGCCATATGGTTGCATCCCTCCGTCTTTTCTGTCAAGACGTTGCATGATGGGCATCGCTTGATGTTGTTCGATTGAGCCCATTCTTCGGTAAGTCTTTCCTGCTCCGCTGGGTTGCTCTGGATTCGCCTCTCCTCGCAGGTCATACCCTCATGCGCCTCTTCGTTACACGAGGAACAGATCTCGGAAAAGCACGAAGGGCATTTGTGGAACTGGTTTCCCGTGTCGCATTGGTAGATTTGGGTGCAATCGGGTGTCGTGCAGTACTTGAACTTCTGTGGGTTGGATTGGATGTACGAAGAGAAGACGACGTCGATCAGGTGATTGAACCTTTGTTTCGTCAAGTATCGCTGGATAATGGGGATTGAGATCGGTTTGTTGCAGGAAGCTTCGTCTCCCATGCACACGAGGGGGAATTTGTTGGAGGTTGCTGCAGAAGTGAGATAATGGCGTAGGCAGGGTTCGCAGTACGAGTGTCCGCAGCTCAGAAGCTCTGGGTGGGATGCCGTGTCGTAGCAGATCGGGCAAACAGCTCCATCCTCGTTGTCTTCAGCTGAGGGGAGTATGCCATCGCTTGCAGCTGCTATAGCCTCTTCCACAAGCTTTCTGGCATGCTGAATCGCATCGTCCCCGCCTTTGAGCTTGAGGGTACATGCTCGTGAAGCCACATCAAGCGTGACATTGTCCTCGCCCAATGCATCCTTCAAAATCTGCAACCCGGTGGCGACGAAGAACCGAACGGATTGTCGAGCAATCGGAATCTCGTACTCCATCAACGCCAACCTCTGAACCTCCTCTCGAATACGAAGTTTTGCTGCCGCGACATCGTTACTTCCTCCGAAGACACGCAAAGCATGCAACCGACGATCAACAGAAAGAAAGACCTCGTTGCTTCCTGCAGAGACTTTCTGGCGAAGGGCCCTCTCCGATTGTGAAAACGAATTGTGCCAATGCTCAGCGTCGAGACGTTCTCCTGCAACCAAGCCCTCCACCCGCACCTTCAACGGCCCAATTTCCTGCTGGTCTGACCCTTGCACGAAGATAACAACTTGTCCGTTCTTCTTCTCGCTGATCCTCACAAACGCCTTTTTCCCTCTACGCCCCTCCGTCATTGCGTCCCACTGCGCCTTCTGTGCCTGGTACTGTAGCTTCGGAATGCTGATCGTGTAGTTGTGTTCCGTAGGAACGATGACTTGAGGTGTCGGGCCTTGACGGGTGAGGCCGATGTGGGCGCCACGCTCGAGTATAGCTGCAGCCCGTTGGAGGGCATCATGAGCATTGAATTTCGCCACTGCCTTCATACGATTGCCACCAATCTCCGTCGTCTGATACGATCCCCTGATACAACCCTCCCTTTCGAGAGTCTGCTTCAGCCAGGATAGGAACCATTCCAAGTCGTAGGTGTTGGATTTGATGGCTCGAACCAGGTGCGTTCCTGCGATAGCCGAGATCTCATAAGGTTCCGTAGCTGGGTCAAGATTCGTCAATTTGATTGATGCTTCAACCCAGTACCTAGCAGCGGGTCCGTTGGGCCTGGTGTTCATGGTTGCACTGATTTTTCGTCCATCGATGATACGACCGCTGAGTGCTTTCGCTTTGAGTTTTGCCTCGTTCACCGTGCTGTACGTTGCGACCATGGCAGCTGAGGGAATACTCCAAATGGCTGTCAGTGTCTTCGACTGGTCCGTCGACTGAGAGGAGGCAGTCATGGATCCCCACGACGCGTTGTCGCCAACCTCGAACTTGATCAGGTTGTCACGGAACTCGAGGTCTTCTAACCCAATTGCCATCACCCTCGCTTCTTCGGCACGCAGCAGAAATTTTGCAACCTGAGAGTTGCCCTCGGCTCTGCAGGAGACGAGTTGAAACATGGTGTCGTCCATCCCCTGCTCGCGGAAAATATTCGTGATTTCGACACGGGTCGCATCCGTGGGCAGCTCCTTGATTGTGATGGTGCAGAGGTCGAACCCTGGAATGACCCTCTTGACCTCCAAACCCGCTCCGAACGTGACGAGGTTGGATCCATGAACAATAATTTGGTGGGTTAACTTGGCTTCAGCCTGACGTTTTTGCTCTTCCCTGCGCCGAATTTCTTCCATCTTTCGTCTCTCCCGGGCCTCTCGTTCCTCTCTCTCTCTCCTGCGCCTCTCAATGGCCGCGAGTCTTTGGGCTTCTTGTTCCGCTCTTTCACGTTCCAGGCGCTCTTGCTCTTGGCGTCTCTCTTCCTCTTGCCTCCGGCGCTCTTCCTCTTCCTGTCGACGCCTTTCTTCCTCTTGCCTCCGGCGCTCTTCCTCTTCTTGTCGACGTCTTTCTTCCTCTTGTCGACGTCTTGCTTCCTCCTGTCGACGTCTTGCTTCCTCCTGTCGACGTCTTTCTTCCTCTTGTCGACGTCTTGCTTCCTCCTGTCGACGTCTCTCTTCCTCTTGTCGCCTTCTTGCCCTTTCTTCTTCAAGTTGACGGCGCCGTACTTCTTCACGTTGTCTCTCTTCCTCTTGACGTCGACGCTCCCTCTGCTGAAGGAGCTTCTTCGTCAAACTATCATTAGGATTTTGAATACGGCCCTCTGCCTGCAGGTAACGAACCGACACTGATGAATATGTGACTGAGAATGCAGGTACCTTGTGACGCACCTGTGGATCATGTTTGTATGGGCATTGATCGCCTTGATCACAAAGACCTCTCAGCCATGCAAAGCAAGGTTTCTCAGCCGCTGGCCGCCTAGTCGTTGCTGGTTGGTTGTTTGGTTCACCACCTGGAGCAGGTGGAAGCTCGGATGGCGCCGGAGGGGATGGCGTTACAGCGGGTTCGGCTAGTGGGGGACCGGGAGTCGCCCCAACGCCTTGTCGCCTTCGAGCCCTTCTCCTTGACCTGAAAGATCCAAAGTCAAGTCGTCTCCTAATTGACAGAAAGCGAAGAAACAACGAGCCTTGTTGCCCGTGTTGGGTTCGACTCGGGCTGAGCCGGTTGACTCTGTGTGCTGGATGTCGACTGCGACGCCTCTGGAATGGTGGCAGGTTGAGCATGGCCAGTGGTTTGGGTTTCACCACTCGAAGCATTCTGAGAGTTTGGAATTGGGGGCACCCTCCCGACGGTTGTATTGGAACTTGTGGTAGCGCCGGCCGACGCTTCGTTGCGGGCCAAGTGCAAGAAGGGGCATTTTTCTCCATTTCGACAGCTCCCCTGATTGTAGAACCTGCACTCCTTCTTCGCAAATGGCGGAGGAGGTTTTGGGCCTCCTGCGCCATTTGTGGGAGCCAAATGTTTGGGCGGCATTGCGGAAGAGGAAGAGGAAGGCCATCAGGAACGCTGTGGGCATTTATACATGCGTCGGCCACGAGGCGGTCCGCGACTGGTCACCCGGCCGATTTTAGCGCCCATCTGGCCCGAGATTCATGCGTTTGTACCGCGTCATGACTTGGTCAAAGCGAAGCCATATTAACAGCTTTCCTTTCTTTTGAACCGACAAAAAAGAGGATCGGCAGATTGCTCACATTGGTCGCGTTGCGCGTGTATTCTTATTACAGGTGGCAGTATATAGTGAGTAATCTACATAATTGCGCAGGAGGAACCGTCTTTCTTCGTCGCCTCTTCCCTTCTTGCCACCTCTTCCGCTATTTGAGCCTCAATGTACCTCCGTTTTTCGTCCTCTCTAGCCAATTCCGCCGCACGGCGTCTCCAGACTTCCTCCCGTTTTCTCTGTGCTTCGAGATAGGCCTGCCGCTGTCGATGTTCCTCCTCTTCTTGCTGTCGCTCTGCCGCTACTCGACGTCTTGCTGCTTCAGCAGCGTTCTGCTCAGCTTGCCATTTTCGATGTGCCTCCTCTTCTTGCTGTCGCTCTGTTGCTCTTAGGCGTCTTGCTGCTTCAGCAGCACCCTGCTCGATTTTCCGCCTTCGGCGCTCCTGGAGACGTCGCATTACTTCGGCGNCGTCCTGCTCAGCTTGCCGCCTTCGATGCTCCTCCTCTTGATGGCGATGTCTTGCTGCTTCAGCAGCCTCGAGCTCGACTTGCCGCCTTCGCTCCT
>JANBPK010000003.1:0-68765 GCA_027579435.1 Candolleomyces eurysporus | reverse complement strand
GAACAGCAAAACAGCGACCCTGCCTCTCGCCCCACATCCGTCTCGTCTTCGCTCGATCCGTACTACTTTGGCCTCGGCTCGCCCTCGGAGTCGCCCACCCACCCGCTGCCATCCGCCTCCTCCACCCACCTCAGCATCACCCCAGATCGAACCTTCGCCAGCGAACCAACAACTCCCGCCCGCAACCCGGCCTCAATAGACAGACGCGGTCTCGTTGGCGTCGGCGAGCTGGCAACCCCGCGCTGGTCCAAGAACGACTCATCGTACTACGAAATTTCTGTGGAAGAGGCAGAACACTACCAGATTCCGGTCCGCGAGGAGGAGGAAGAGGAGCGAGACGATGCACCAGATAGCCCCTGGACTATAGAAGCCATAGACGGAGAAGCTTCTGACAGGGAGGAAGAGGTATATACTCATCCATCTCTTTTTCCCATTTTTTTCCCGTTCTAACATACGCGACAGCCCCCGGCTCTGGAACCACCACGTACCCTGCGAACCCGGCCATCCATTGCAGACGAAAGTGGTGGAGAGGAGATCCTCTATCCAAGAAACATGGCTTCCTCTGTGTCAGCTCTGCTTCCACCTGTCCCTGCCAGCGAAGATCAAACTCCCAAGTCGTCCCGCAGATCGGCAGGAGCTCACAGTGCTGACCCTGCAATCCACTCCCCACCCAGCTCTTTTACTCCGTCTGCTCGCAAGGCCAGGAAGCGGACTTCAGACGAATTTGAGTTGGATCAAGCCGGAGGTCTTGTGTCAAAACGCGTCTCGTCATCAGCTAGCAAGGACAAGGCCAAGGATGATCTCAGAGCATCAGCTAGAAAACATCGCAGCCTCAACATGAGCACTTCGTCCACTGCATCTCCCCGCGATACAAGAACGAGAGAACGCCGACGAGAAAGTTTGGGTATGGCAATAACCTCTCCTACCAACAAATCGGAACGACACTCGCGACAATCTTCCGTCGGTTCAGCCCCGCTACAAGTGGATTCCCCTGCTAGTCGACGTGTACACACCACAGATTTCTCTCACCTGCCCCCTTCGCCCTCTTCTTCATCCATTCAACATATTCTGCGTCAGGCTGCCCACACCTCTCCTGCATCCAACCAGTCTGCAAGGAAGGAAAATCCGCCTGGCCAGCCTTCACCTAGCGTAGCGCATTCTCTCCTCCGCGGAACGCAGGAAGGGTGGTCGGGCCTCGATGACGAAGCTACCGCAGAGGCTTTGCGAAAACTTGATGGTCTTGGTGGCAAGACCGCTCGGTCGCGTGCTAGCCTTGCGAGCTTGGGACGCACATCCAGTTCCAGTCGGCCTGGTACACCTTCTGGCAAGAGCCAACATCAATGGGAAGGCATGAGTGCCTCTGACTCTTCCAAATCCAGGCGAAGTAGCACCTATGTTCGCAGTGATAAAGAAAGCGGACCCAGCTTGCCGGCTTCGGGCTCTGAGGGAATCCTGCGCGACCCGGACTCATCGATTTTGAGCAGTGACGACCCCATTAGCTACCCAGAGAAGACCCCCAAAAAGCAGACCAGATTGAGTTTCACCCCGAAGCGAGGATCCACATCGTCGACAACCTATGCCAGTACTCCGACTACCAGTTCCCGCGACTCTGCCACGACAAACGCTACTTCAGTATCGGCAGCGTCTGGACGTCAATCCTCGAGCAAAAATCGGCGAAATAGTGCAGGGAGTGACATATCAAGCGTTCACTCCGGTGATGCAACTCTCCTGAAGGACCGCGCCGCTCACATCGCTGCAAATGGTGAACTATCTGAAGATGCTGCGGTACCCCCGGTTCCTCCTCTCCCAAAAGACCTTTCTTCGTATCGTTCTCCACCTACCACCGCAACAACCCACGTCTTTCCTTCCTTGCCAAGCGCAGATGACGAGGGCCGAATCAGCAACGATGGCGGGCTCGAGAAAATCTCCATTGAAGTTCCGGTAATCAGAAGAACCCCTCCAGCACAGTCACATCTTCTGCCTCCCACATCATCCAACGTAGAACCTCCTCCGGTTATCTTGAAAACCCCTTCAAAGAAGTGGAGTTTCTCCAGTGCATTGAACCTCAAACTATCGAGTTCCCCTTCATCGAGTCAGAAATCTTCTGGTTTCCCTTTGAGTCCTCGTTCTGTCACCTTTGGACACGGCCTACGCAAGTCTGCATCGAAAGACAAGAACTCTGCATCCTCTTCCAAAGCTCCTTGGTCGCCCCAGCCCGATGCCATGTCTTCTGCCAACTCTTTGGCATCGATTTCCTCGGTTGGCTCAGTCCGGAATCATATCACTAGTGGAAGCGCCAAAACACCTGAAAAGAGCGCACATTTCGATCGTCCCGACACTGGATCCAGCAACAATACCACATCTGCCTTGTCGGCCCCTCCTACAGGTGCTCTTAGCCCAACCACGTCCGTCAAGCGCGCTCCATCCAAGCGCCTGACCCCGTCCTCTATTCCCTTCTTCCGGAGATCGTCATCCCAGTCTATGCAACCTCCTTCATCTAGTGGGAGTGGAGCTGCGCATTCTCCCCCTCCCCCTCCTCCTCCAATGTCGAAGAGAACCGTTACCCCAAGCAACGATACCTCTACATCGATATCGACTCCAGCGTCCACTCATCGGAAATCGTCTGTCCTGAGCTTGGGCCTCCCATCATTGCTCAAGTCAACTTCAAGGCGCAGTTTGCATGGTGACTCGAAGGAAGGATCCAAGGAACAAAAAGCCAAGGATGCCGCCCGTGAGAGTGAGAAAGAGAAAGCAAAGTCTGACAAGGAGAAGTCAAAGAAGGATGACAAAGACCGAAGTGAAAGTCGCATTTCCGTCCTCATGGGCAGGAAGAGAGGCAAGGTATGTCGATCGAACACGTTCTTTTTGTGCCCCATCTTTATGTGACCTGGTTCAGACATTATCCTCGACGGATCCCCGAAAGCCCAAGTCGCCTGTGAACTTACCTCCCATGCAGATTGCAGCAATCGAGCCTGTCACCGCGCAACGTGTCGCAAAACTGAAGTCTAGTTCGTCGCAGTCGCCTGCCACATCATCCGCTGGCAGCAGAATGTCGACTTCGTCCTCCCGCCTTACCTCTCACACCGTTAGCTCAATGCAAAAGCAGTCTGATAGTTCCTTGAGAAGCCGCCATCAGCTTCCCACTATTGCTGGTTCTCCCTCTGTCGGTACCAACGGCACGAATAGCGTTCAGACAGTGAAGGACTATTCTCAATCAAGTCTCATGAACTCTGTCTCCGGTCTCCCTAAGGAAACACCGACGAAGATCCCTCGAATCTCCAGCCGAACCTCAGCTGCTGCGAGCCCACCTTTGAAACTTTCGTCTTCGATGTTGCCCAGTCGCCGAACAAGCATAAACACTGCAACCGCAAGCTCTTCGACCAATCCTTCTCCCATCTCTACCAGTGAATTCGGTGTTCTTCCTAGCGATGATGGAGCCACGCCAAAACACAACTCGACCACATTGAAGCAGTCTGTTCGTGGCTCTCCATCATCGTCTGTTTCTCGCCCTCCAAGACAGTCGTCTGGCACAACCACAACCAACAATGCGATTCCGAGAAAGAGCGCGCGAGATTCTGTTTCCTTTATAGGTGGTCTAAGGAAGGCGTCCACAAGCTCTGTCAACTCTCAATCGACTCCAGCTTCCGGCACTGAATCTTCCTCGCAACATCGATTCTCTGCCCTTTCACCTTCTAAAGGGTTAAAGCTGATTGGCCCCAAGTCTACACCACGGTCATCGAATTCTTCGTCTCAAACGTCGCGCCAGAATATGGCGTCTCCTTCTTCGAGCCGCCAGTCCTTGTCCACTCCTTCCCCTGCCCCAAGTTCTGTTGACGAGGATGAACTTATGGGAGACGAAGAAATGATGCATTACATCAGGCGGCAACAAGCCAAGAAACTTGCTGCCGGGGCGACACAAGAAGAATTGGACGAGTTCCTCAAGTTCCCCGAACCGATCCCACCGACCACGCCGGCATCCCCAACGGGTGAGTTCTTTTCGACAGAAATCATGCTCACGTTTTCTTAATCTATCTCCAGGTGTTTTGAAAAGCAGCCAGGCCCAGTATCTGTCTGAATACGAACGCAAGGAGATTCTCGACTATCCTGCAGTTTATTGCATCGGAGCCAAGAGCAAAAAGAAAATGGCAGTTCCTGAAAATTCCACAAACAACTTTAGTTACGACGACGAACGAGGCGATTATCAGGTCGTCTTTGGTGACCATTTGGGCTATCGGTATGAAGTTATTTCGAGTCTTGGGAAGGGGTCCTTTGGTCAAGTCCTGAATTGTCGTGACCATTGCACTGGAGAATCGGTGGCAATCAAGATCATTCGCAACAAGAAGCGGTTCCACCACCAAGCACTGGTTGAGGTCAAGATTTTGGACAATTTGCGGAAATGGGTAAGCCTCCGTTTGTCTCCAGACTGTGACCTTGACTACATATCTGATTACGTTTGTCCTAGGATGCTGATGAGAAGCACCATGTTGCAAAGATGATTGAACACTTTTATTTCCGAAGTCATCTCTGCATCGCCATGGAGCTGCTTAGCATTAATCTCTACGAGTTGATCAAGGCCAACGGTTTTGTCGGATTCACGACGGCACTCATTCGAAGGTTCACGAGTCAAATGCTGATGTCACTATCACTCATGAGACACCATCGGATCGTTCACTGCGATCTCAAACCAGAGGTATGTATTTCTGGCCGTTTGTGCAGTTTGGTACCATTCTTATATCGTCCAGAATGTTTTGCTGCGGCATCCGGCGAAGAGTGGTATCAAGGTTATCGACTTTGGAAGCAGCTGCTTTGAGCACGAGAAAAGTGAGTCCTTCGTGGATGGAAGCTTTTGAAATGTGTTGATCAAGGAATTACAGTTTACACTTACATCCAAAGTCGCTTCTATCGCTCTCCTGAAGTCATCCTTGGCATGAACTACCACATGGCCATCGATATGTGGAGTTTGGGCTGCATCCTCGCCGAGCTGTATACAGGTTTCCCTATCTTCCCTGGCGAAAACGAGCAAGAACAGTTGTCATGCATCATGGAGGTGCTGGGCGTTCCTGATAAAGAGTTTGTCAACCGCAGCTCGCGAAAGAAACTCTTTTTCGGTATGTCTCTCTCCAAAACAGCTTCCTATACGTACTCATCCTTTCTCCAGATACAAACGGCGTTCCTCGAACGGTCGTCAATTCGAAAGGTCGTCGGCGACGCCCTGGTTCCAAAACACTGGCTCAAGTGCTTCGATGCAATGACGAGGAGTTTGTTGACTTCATCGCCAAGTGCTTGGTGTGGGAGCCTGAACGTCGAATGAAGCCTCAGGTGGCGATGCGCCATCCTTTCGTCACTGCTGGCAAGAGAAAGGCGCAACAAGCTGCGCGCTCCGCTCCGTCATCTTCGAGCCTTTCTAGCGGCAGAAGCAAGGGTGTCACTGAGACACCGAAGAAGTCCATGATTGGCGCACCAACGCCCTTGACCGCTCGGACACCTCGCTCAAACGCCAACGGCACAACAGGCACTCCCAGCACAGGTTCGCATGCCTCGAACGTCAGCTCATCTCGGTCGTATCGTTCGTATCAATCGCAGACCCTGAACGCCCTTGGGTCTGGGCGCGGTTTGAACGGGTATTCGGTGGGTAGCTCGCTCGTCACTGGTTGTTGAAGTGTGGGCTGACAACTTGTCTAGTCCGCGTCGGGAAAATAGAGGGCCAAATCCAGCTTTTTTTTCTTTTTTNGTTGCTTTTTCTTCTTTGTCAAACGTACCTTATAATTCTCTGGGCTTTGTTGCTGTATTTGACTTTTGCTATCGCTCACCCTTCTCACTATTACGACTCTGCATTATTATCGTTCAAGTTCGCACTTCGCAGTATATAATTGACATCTTCGGAACTGTCCCCCCCCAACTACGCTATCACGAAATTTCACGGCTTATGTACGCGTTTCTTGTGCAGCGCACCCACAGATATTCATATATTTGAATCGCCCGCCTCGTCTAAGCATCTTAACTTGAGGAAAACATCGGATCCTAGGCATAGTCAGCGCAGGGACTGTAGGAGGATGAGGATGACTTACCCCAGCCTTCGAGTGATTTGAGGTCCAATGAGCCTCCAAAGTATCTGGAAAAGTCTGTAGTTAGATGGGCTCAGTTGAAGGGGAGGGTTAACTTGCTTAGCGTAAAGCTTGCTCATCGGTAGGCCGTAGCCCAGACCTGCGATTGTCCCCATGCCGGTACGAAGCGACCTGTCTGCCACTACCCCAAGGATAGACTCCTGGCCATCGTCTTCTTCCTCTCGACGCTCGCGATTCTTGGACACGCCATCCTTCGCGGTCGTAAACGCGTATGAGAAGATCCGGTCCATGTCTTGCGGCCTCACACCTCCCCCCNTGATCGCGTATTCGTATGGAGAAGTGATGGGGCCCTGAGAGCGCCTCGGAGGCTGGAGGAGGTGAGAGGGTGATGACGATGTTTGGCAGAGGTAGACCTTCCCCTCGAGGATCATGCTGTTCGACGGTGGCACGGAAGGAGTTCTTGAGGAGTTCAGTCAGGATGTATTCAAGATGCACGGGTATATAGCTGCATGATAGATTAGCCAACGACTTCCACCTAGGAAAAGGGGGACTAACGCAAAAGTAGCATCCGGGAAACCGTCAAGCACGATCCTAGGCGCATTGCCCAGGGTGGCATAGCACAAATCCGTGACAAAGGAACCACACATTTCGATCATCTTCTTTGGAGAGCATTTGGTGTCGACGACACCGACGGCTTTACCGTCAGGAGGTGGGTGGTGTAGAGCATGGGTCAGGGCAATGTGTTGCTCAGCTATGAGGCGAACGGAGATCCGGTTCCGGATGGCACCATCGAGGAAGGCATTGATTTCTTCAGGCGGCATGTACCGCGCAGACTCCTGGAATCTATGGGGCGTCAAGTCTGTGTCAACAACAGAACACCTGCAACGCACCCTTTGGCCATCGTTGGAATGTCGTTGGCATGCCGTTGGACCATGTCTGAAAGCATCTGGACGAATGCATCGTTCTCCTCCAAGTTCCTCACCGGAGGGTAGGTTGCCAGGGAATAGAAGCTCTCTCGGAAGGCTTTGGCCGTTTCGGAAACATAGGGATTTGTCCCGACAATGTAAGGCAGGGACTCGAGGAATCGAACACGGGTCGCTTGGCGTCGAGGGAGCTCGTACAACGAGTAGGACACCGAGGCAAGGACGGAGTCTGGGGACACGGGGCGGCCAAAGGACAGCAGCTGGGAGAGGTTCAAGGGGCGGGGAGTCGTGGACTCGTACTTGGACAGAAGCTGGGCTGGCGACGGCCGGGGTGCAGCTCGAGCGACGGTGCCATAGCAGGCGCGCGGAAACAATGACATATGAGCAGACGCCAACCCCAAATGCGGCTAGAGTTCACATTACGCGGAGATTATATAACTACACAAGATCTATAAAATACAAAACAGGCGCCCTAGTTGTACACCTGGTACAGAGGAGTACTCGAAAACTTGGTTCCCTGGCGCACAACCTTCTCGACAGCATCCAGGAAGTCTCGTTCTGTCGCCACCTTTCTCCGTGCCCGGATGGCGAACATCCCAGCCTCTGTTGCGACGGAGCGCAGCTCAGCACCAGTCGTGTTGGGGCACAGACGGGCAATGAGGTCAAAGCGAATATCCCGTTCAACGCTCATACTGCAATAGGTGTCAGAGAGGCTCCCAAGAAAGAACGCGTGGCGCACTGACCTCCTGGCATGAATCCGCAGAATATGTGCACGCCCCTCGTTGTCAGGTAATGAGAATTCCACTCGTCGGTCCAATCGTCCCGGTCGCAGCAGAGCAGGGTCAAGCGTGTCAGGACTGGCTACTGCGTCAATTGCAAGCTATCTCATGGTAGATAAACGTACGCACCGATTCGTAGCCATGAGCACTTTGATGTTCCCTCGCGGATCGAAACCGTCCAGCTGGTTGATGAGCTCCAACATTGTTCTTTGAACTTCGTTATCACCGCCCGCCCCATCATCGAAACGAGCGCCTCCAATGGCGTCTACCTCGTCGAAGAAGATGATGCAGGCCTTCTTACTCCGAGCCATCTCGAAAAGCTCCCTGACCATACGTGCACCCTCTCCGACGTACTTCTGTACAAGTTCTGAGCCGATGACTCGAATGAAGGTTGCATCTGTCCGGTTCGCTACTGCACGAGCACACAACGTCTTTCCTGTTCCTGGAGGGCCGAAGAGAAGAACACCTTTAGGTGGATCTATACCGAGGTTGACAAAGCGTTCTGGCTGGAGAAGTATCCAAGTCAGCACATAGCGAAAGAACGAAGCTTAAGCTTATACACACCGAAAGAAGCGGCGTCTCAACAACCTCCCGAAGCTTCTCGATCTGCTCTTTGCAGCCACCAACATCAGAATAGGTCACATCAGGCTTTTCTTCTACCTGCATCATTGTCACGGAAGCGTCTATCTTGGGTGGGAGGGGTATCTGAATTTGATACTTTGTCCTGTCAACACTGGAAAGGAAATGAGTTGCTGGAAGAGTGACACAGTGGAACAATACCTACCCAACTCGCATTCCTTCTTCGATATCAGTTGCGGCCACCCGGTCACCCAAGCCAACGACAAACTTTGCAATCTGCTTGATGTTAATGACATATTTGTCCTGCTCATCGGCACCTTTTTGGCCTTGAACGGCACCAGGAGCATTGACGGCACGGGCAGCCTCCGCAAGCTTGGTATCCACAGGAATAATCTTTGTGCAGCGGGCAACCTGAAGGGGGTGTTCTTCTCCCATCCGCTGTCGGTCAGCGGGGAGGTCCCAGAGGTTTGGAGGGGCCAAACCAGTGTCGGACTCCTTGACGCCTATTGAGAATGTTAGCCCGCATGAGAAATTAACGGGGGACGAAACACACCAAGCTTCTCGTTTATCCGTTTCTGAATGTCCTTGATGTCCTTTTCGACATCCTTCAGCTTCGTCGCGTATGGACCTTGCCCCTGGCATGGATGTGAGCACAAGTACCGGTCGGAATTAGGCAAGACTAACATAGGTCTTTAAAATTTGGATGTCGCTGTCATCGAGGGCTAGAGTGCGTGGGTTAGAGAATGCGAAGTTCTGACAGAATCAGCAATACGCACCAACAATCTTCTCTTCACTCTTGTCATCTGCTCGCTTTTCGACTAATTTAAGCGAGGTTAGTGAAATGAGCTGCCTGGAAGCAGAAGAGACGCATACATTTCTCCCAGTCACTGCACGCATATAGTCAGCATTATCCTGCAAATACCGGAGGGATACGCACGCTTTTGGAGGCATTGTGAATGAAGTGGAATGAGGAGGAGGAGAGCGAAGAGAGCGAGTTGCCATTACGCGTCTTGTCACGTGAGCCACTTCGGAAGCTGCCGAAATCTGTTTCTGGCTGTGTGCGCTGCGATCTCTTCTGCCTCCTCGACACTATGGCTGGCGCCCTCCAGAATGCCAAACGAGATCTCCCAAAGATTCGCGATGAGGACCGTGAAAGCAGGTTCGGCCAGGTCTATGGCGTCTCTGGGCCCGTCGTGATCGCTGAGAACATGATCGGTGCTGCCATGTACGAACTGGTACGAGTGGGCCATGATGAGCTCGTCGGAGGTGCGTCCGATAGCTGTTTCCAGCATATATCTCCTCCAACTTTACTGCTTCAGAGGTCATCCGTATCGAGGCCGACAAGGCGACCATCCAAGTCTATGAAGAAACTTCGGGTGTGACTGTCGGCGATCCTGTTCTGAGAACCGGAAAACCGCTCAGTGTTGAACTCGGTCCAGGTAGACGACCAGCTTATCCGGGAAGCTGCAGAGACTCATGACTGCTTAGGTCTTATGGGAAACATTGTCGATGGTATCCAGCGGCCTCTCCGAGTGCGTCCCCCCCGTTGCATCCCTATATCCGCCTTCTAAACCCTTCCGCAGTCTATTCAAGAACTATCCAAGTCCATTTACATCCCCCGCGGTATCAACACTGATGCCCTCGATCGTTCGTTACAATGGGACTTCAAACCCACCACCTACAAGGCACGTTCGCGCAATTGTATACTCCAACTGATCTAATATCTCCTCATAGGTTGGCGATCACATTTCTGGCGGTGATATCTTTGGTGGCGTATACGAGAACTCGCTAGTCGATAACCACAAGATTATACTCTCGCCTCGTGCATTGGGCACAATTACCCATATCGCTCCTCCTGGAAGCTATGCCGTCGATGTACGACCACTCTCCCCTAACCTTATATTGCCGCTCTAATCCGTCATTTCGCCAGGACATTGTGCTGGAAACAGAGTTTGATGGTAAAACATCAAAGCACACAATGATGCAGCTCTGGCCTGTCCGTGCACCAAGACCGGTGGCCGAGAAGCTTACTGCGGATTACCCCCTTCTCACAGGACAACGTATTCTGGATGCTCTCTTCCCGTAAGCTGCCCAATCTCATCCAGGCAACGTAAAACTCACGCCATTTTACAAGTTGCGTCCAAGGTGGTACAACCGCCATCCCTGGTGCTTTCGGTTGTGGCAAGACTGTCATCTCTCAAGCTCTGTCCAAGTTCTCGAATAGCGATATCATCGTTTATGTTGGATGCGGTGAGCGTGGAAATGAGGTTCGTGGCCTGGCGTATTGTTACTTCAGACCTTCTAACCAGCTTTCAGATGGCTGAAGTATTGATGGAGGTTCGAGTCCCCTGATTTCTTCTCTAATTATCCCCCTCTGACGTGATTCCGCAGTTCCCTGAGTTGACCATGGAGATTGGCGATCGTCAAGAGCCTATCATGAAGCGAACGACTCTAGTAGCGAACACCTCGAACATGCCTGTCGCGGCACGAGAAGCTTCCATTTATACTGGCATTACCCTCTCTGAATACTTCCGCGACCAAGGGTCCAACGTTGCGATGATGGCTGATTCAACATCTCGATGGGCCGAGGCACTGCGTGAAATTTCAGGTCGTTTGGCAGAAATGCCTGCCGATTCAGGTTATCCTGCATACCTTGGCACCAAGTTGGCAAGTTTCTACGAACGTGCTGGCAAGGTTGTTTGTCTCGGAAACCCTCATCGCCAGGGTACCGTTTCCATCGTTGGCGCGTAAGTAATATCCTATCTTCTCGATATGAGCTCATGTTCACGCTTCCTCAGCGTCTCTCCTCCTGGTGGTGACTTCTCAGACCCTGTCACATCCGCTACGCTCGGTATTGTTCAAGTCTTCTGGGGTTTGGACAAGAAGTTGGCCCAGCGAAAGCATTTCCCTTCGGTCAATTGGTCGCTTTCCTATTCCAAATACACCAAGGTGCTGGAACAATACTATGAAACCACCGAGCCAGGATTCGTGGAACTGCGCATGAAAACCAAGGAAATTTTGCAGAAGGAAGAAGATCTTGCCGAAATCGTACAACTTGTCGGAAAGAGCGCTTTGGGCGAGAATGAAAAGATCACCCTGGAAGTTGCCCGAATGTTGAAAGACGATTTCCTTCAGCAGAACGGTATGAGTGAATACGATCGCTACTGCCCCTTCTACAAGACGAGTTCCATGCTGCGTAACTTTGTCGGATACCACGATGCTGCTATCAAGGCTGTGACCCAGAACGATCTTACCTTCGCAAAGGTCAAGGATTCGACTAGCGACATTATGTTCAAACTTTCCCAGATGAAATTCGAGGTATGTCCAATTATATGCCCAGCCTCGCACCGTCTTACTTATCCCCCTCCAGTCACCATCGCAAGGAAAGGACGTCGTTAAAGACAAGTTAGACTCATTGTACGCCGAGATTCAAGACAAGTTCCGACAGCTCGCAGAGTAAATTGACTGGAGTACACGCATTTGTTATGTTTACCCGCCTGCTGATTTTTCACGAACACGTGGATAATAATTATCTTTAATGCACCTTCTTTCGTTTCGTCATCGATTCATCACGCTTCTTTGCTTTGGAGTTTGGAGCGATCCCACTTATTCCAGTTGTACGGGCGTGGGTCACGATCTTAGACATAACCGCGCACACGGAGTGGTATAAGTAGCTGCGGGGAAAAGGTTTGACTCTCTCACCAGCCTCTCATGTTACCCTTCATTGTTCTTCAGCTCTTCGTGGCTGGCGCAAGCGCCGCTGCGCTTAGCTTTCAAGCTCAGGTTCAGCGGCCTTTCGATATCATTTGGGGTGACCGTCCTGCGAAACAATTTCCCGCTCCAGAGCCTTCCCCAGACAAAACTGTCTACGATACTATAGTTAACGATGGGCGGTACGTCCACCGAGCCGCAGCTTTTCATCGCTCTAACTCGCCCTTTCAGATTTTCTTATTTGACCAGGGCCATTAAATTCGTGGGTGATGATATCAAGGATGTACTCGACAATGAAAGCCGGTACGTCATTGTCCACACGCCAATCGACCCTGCTAACAGCGTAATTTTGGACGTAGTATCACCTTCTTCGCCGTTCCGGACACGGCCCTTCGACATGGTCGTCGGCCTGAACTGCAAGGCGAGAGGGACTATGGTCACATGCTCGAGCTCGCTCTGGCGGGCACTGACATCCACCCGAGCGAGGTAGCCGCCATTTTCGGAGACTCTGTTCCAGATTTCGCCACAGTTATATCGGCAATCGACCAAGTGGACGACAAATTCCTCGATGGAGACGACCCCGACAAGGAGAGGCGCAGGAAGATCATTCGAATTTTCGTTAACGCGCTGCTGCGGTACCACGTTCTCCCGTTCGAGCACGATTTGTTCTCGCTCTTGCCTAACACAACGTACCCAACTCATTTGCACATACCCTATGCACTGGGCGGGCATGCGCAGCGAATCCGCGTTGCCCACAGGTTCAAGCGCAAAAGTTTCCAGACATTTGTCAACCATGTTTCCAAGGTTGTTGCCGGAGATGTTCGAGTCAAGAACGGGATTATACATTGCATTGACCACCCGCTCATCCCGCCCGCACCGATCTTCCAGGAGCTTTTCTTCCTTCAGCACCACTTCTCCACGTTTGTACGTTATTTCCATTCTATCAGCGGTAGCCTCAACTCACCCCTCCCGCGTGATAGACATCTGCTCTTCAACGAACAGGTTTGACGGACAATCTGGACCTTCGTTACGTCTGGGATGAATCCAAAAAGAAGGGCCATTTCAAAGGCACGACCGCGGTGACAGTGTTCGCTGTTCCCAACAAGGTGTTTGACCACCTTCCTGAGCGTGTCAAGCACTTCCTCTTCTCTCCTTTCGGAACCAGGGCGTTGAGGAAGCTCCTTGAATATCACATCGTACCAGGCGTAGTGACGCACTCTGGTTGGTTTACTCTGCGCGCCAAACATTCCACCACTCACGGTTTGATCTAGATTTCTTCTTCAACCAAACAGCGGAGACCGAGTATTTCCCTACCCCCAGCAAGGTAAGCAAAGCTCGAGAAGGATGATTCCCAGACCGAATCGCGACATGCTGAACCCACATCGTTAGCGCTGTACTTGTGGTGCCGACCACGACGACGAAGACTCTGATTTCAAAAAGAAGAAAGGCCATCCTCACCGCGAGCCCGTCTCATCTATCAACGCGGTCCTGGATACACGACTCCCAAACCATACTTTGTACTGGCAGGCCGAGAAGGAAAAGCTTACCTATCCCGGCCATGGAAAGAAGCACGGGGGATTTGACCACTACAGAACAGCCGTTCATGTCAATGGCGACGAGGTCAAAGTATCCGACGGCATAGCCCTGAACGGCGTTATTCACGTCGTGCACAAGATTCTTTCCCCTTGCCCGTCCCACGACGGTAATATCATCTGTGATCTCGTTCAAGATGAGGATGATCAGGTTGGGCAAAAGTGGGAGTCACTGTCTTAACTCGTCGAGGGCAGCGGCGAAGCGGCATATTTTGAGGACAAAACGACACTATATGTACGATATTCTGGCAATCTTCTTTTTTTTTTTCACCAAACTGTATAATTAGCAATTTACGTGTAATTATAGCGATGTACCAGTACTAGTAACATTCGAAGACACGTTGTTTGAGTCTCCGAGCTGTCCCAATCTTTTCAATCTCGCGTGCAGGCGCTTATGAGACCGTGAATGAACGTGACGCTCCCATTCGGCACCCTCTTCGACCATGAAAGGGCGGTCATCTTGAGGTGTACAAATTTCACACTGTCTTTTCTTACGCGCCTGAAGGACGTCTAAAGGACTGGGGCATTCGAGTTAAATGCGATATTGAAGTAAATAATTTGGCCTTACTTTGCACTTTTGTCCGGGGTGTTGAGCAGGTCGTTGGCAACCTGCGACAGCGAACGTGGATCAGGAAGTGATTCCCCGAGTAAGAGTTCTACGGATTTATGAGCATAAAGGTGGGTGGAAAACCGAATGTTTCTTACTCTCTGTTACGTCGATAGCTGGTTTCTGCACTCGATCTTCCCATCTTTTATCGACTTCTACAAAACGACAATGAACGGTGCTCAGCAGCTTTTGTGGCGGTGAGAATTGGGCAACTGACCTGCGGCATCGAGAAGGTATAGAGATACCGTATCTGCCTGGGCGTTCGCTTCTTTAACTGCCGGCATGAGCTTGTTTCTGATCCATGATATCTGCTTTTTCGCGTATTGTCTGGTGGAAATCTTCATCCGTTCTACACTCTCCTTGAAAATACTGTCGCTTGAGTTGTCGAGAAAGTTGTGGAACTCTTTGTACCCTTGGAGATATTCTCAGTCGAAGACAACAAGCCAAAGTAGTTTGATCTCACCAATTGCCTGGTAGATACCGAGCGTGTAGTCGTATTGCGGCGATGTACTTTCAGAGACCGCTGCCTGTGTTGCAGCATCGGCTATACGGCGCAGTTCGCGTATTTCTTCAAGCAGGCCTTTCTGCAGGATAGGATGAGAATGAATAACATGAAGGAGACGAACATAAAGGGAGGTAATTGACCTCAATCATGTCATCGACTCTGGAGTCTAACCGAGGCTCCAAATAAGAGGCCTCAGCGAAGAGCCAGAAGCAGAGAGTACGAAACCTGGACTGGTTGAGATGTTAAATACTCAAGGTTCCAACGTGCTGAGGACAAACCTAGGTTGACTGGCGGTGGATGAGCCAGCCTGCTGTGCAATAATGTCGCTAGCACGACGTCGAGCACTGCGAATGATGGTCAGGCTATGGAGGACTTTGCGGGTGTCCTTCCAGTGCCATCTTTGGCCCACAGGGGGATCGAGAAGCAACAAGAGAGAATGAAGCTTGAACGCAGCATCTGGATCAGCCTTTGCTGAAGGTGGTTCTTGAGGCAGATTTTCAAAAAGAGTACGAAGATCGGATGGAAGTGCCTGAATAGCATCTTGTAATTGAGGATCCCAGGGAAGAGTATCTGACGTGGAGGGTGCCTCATTCGGCTTTGCCAGACGGTTGGGGAAGATGAGATGTTGTATCCAATAGGATGTACCTCCAACCACTATCGGAACTTCTTTCTTCTGGTGCATTTCATTGATCTGGGTAACTGTCATAACGCTGCAGAACTGGGACGATCTGTGCTTGACTAACGAGCTTCAGCGAATCCTCGACCCATTCACCGACGACATATTGCTCTCCCGGGTCCTTGAATCCCATGAGAAGATGGTCGACGCCCTCCATCTCTGACTGGGGGACTTTATTGGTGATGACATCGAGACCTTTGTAGACTTGCATTGAATCCGCGTTGATGACTCGTGCACCGCGCCATCCTTGGTCCCCAAATTGCTTTTTCGCGAGATGGAGAGCCAGCTCGATGGCGAGTTTGGATTTTCCGACACCTGTGGTGCCGCATACCGTTATGAGAGGTTTGAGCATCGAGCACAAGAGGAATCAGGGAGCGCGGAGAACGGAACGGAGGAAACGTCGGTGTTTGGCTGTTGCTTGTGCAACAAATAAAGGAAATTGAGAAGAAATTGGAAAAGAAAATGCTCGGGATTGAGTTCTGTCACAATGTCGTCGCGGGTCAGAGTCAGTTTGGCCAACCTCAAGCCCTCCAGAGGCTCTCAGCACAATGTTCGTCTTCATTCCCTCTTTCCCCCATCATCCCGTTGACGCCCTTTCACAGCAAAAACGTGTCGGTCGAGGTCAAGGTTCGGGCTATGGCGGCACCTCCGGTCGCGGTCACAAGGGCCAGAAAGCGCGTACGGGATCCAGTCTTAGGCCCGGTTTCGAGGGTGGTCAGACTCCTATAACCAAGCTGTTCCCCAAGAGAGGCTTCATTAACCAGTGCGTGTCCCTTCTTACCCATCGTCGGTCCCCACTCAACGAATCGTCTTGTTTCATAGAAACCAGAAGACTTGGGCACCCGTCAACCTCGACCGGGTACAACACTGGATAAGCCAAGGTCGCCTGACTTCCTCGCCAGAAAACCCAATTACAGCCCGCGAACTCTTGTTGAGTGGGTGCGTCCATAACGTGCATGACGGAATCAAACTTTTGGGTGATGTGAGCACTCTTCTCTCCTGGCCTCCGAATATTTTGTGACACCGCCGCTTCTAGGGTGCGAGCGAGTTCAAAACACCTATTTACGTCGTCGCCTCGAGGGCCAGCAAGAGCGCCATCTCAGCAATAGAAGGCGCAGGAGGCAAAGTCGTGTGCAAATATTACAATGACCTGGCACTTCGGGACTGTGTCAAGGGACGAACGGACAGACTCAGTGCTGCGCCAACTCGCAGGGAGGATATTGGTGAGTCCCAGTTCTCGTTTACCCGCCGACTGTCTTTCTCAACGCTCGTTGTAGTTTGGTATGGATTGGATAGGAATCGCGGTTTCATGTCGCCCGTGACACTCAAGAAACTCGGCGATATGCCCTTCGTCGAAGAACGATGGAAGACCCTGGCCCAACAGCTTGGTGTTTGGCGCCAACAAAACTTCATTCCTCTCAAGAAATAGACTTTCTGCTTTGTTTTGCTACTGCACCTGTATATTCCAACCTAGCTCGTTAATTAATTACCAGTATCCATCCGATCCGGTGATATGCTACGTCTGTCAGGTGAACGCGACCCCGAAGGACTGCGAGAAAGGTATCTCGAGCCGGCACTGGAACGTGAACGCGAGCGTGAGCGGCCACGCGAAATGTTACTTCCAGGACTGGACGCCGCACTTCTGGCTTTACTTGCACTGCGGCTACGGCTTCTTCCCCTGCTGGGACTTTGGCTCCGGCTTCCACTTCTTTTGCTACGACTCGACGTTTGGCTTTCAGCATCGCTCTGGTCGCTCTTGCCTTCCATGGCGTCCAGCAGGCGACTTTTGCGTGGCCCAATGTCGCCATTTTCTTCAAGAATCTGCCGTTTAGGCAAACGAGGCAATATGAGGTCACACACCCTCTCCTCGGACAGTAGAGAGTATACAAATTCGTCAATGAACGTTAACGAATATCCAGCTGTGGAGGTCCCAGTAAATAGCATGCAAAGGTAGGAGACAGATGACAAGACACACCCATATTCCGTAGCCGAAGCTTGCGGAAGTCTTTCAGAAGCGGTTCCAAGAGCTCGTACACCTCGACGGCTCCGAATGTCATTCGAATGTACAATGAAGCTAGTGCACGTAGATACCTGAATCCACAAACCAGTCAGAAGTGTACAGCCAGAAAGAGATAGCTGAGACTTACTTGAATTCCTCTGCCCTAAGGTATTCAACCAGAATTTCCTTCTCTGGCTGGATCTGGAGGAGCTTCAGCAGCAAGCACAGAAACTCTGTTGGTCGTTGATTGCCATAGACCCCTCCGATATATTTCAGTTCGAGTGCCTTGTCGATGATGGTTTCGGCTACATAGATTGAGTATACTGACAGTCTACGATGCATAAGTAGGGTGCACCTGTAAGAGCAAAGCAGTGTTCCTTCCAGTACGTTGACTCGTAGATACGGCTCCGTATGACCGTCTCGACTAGGGACTAGACCCACTGGTCAGTCTAAACACACCAAGGGAATATCTGAGTGCGTGCCTGTGGGTTCTGGCCGTGGATGGCCTTTGCACCTGTGACAGTTGTGTTCGCCATGAGGGGAAGGAGTTAGGACGCGTTGTTTGGCCTTATTGTGGCCCAACCACATAAATTAACGGAACATTACAAAAACGAGAAACAATGGGTCTCTGTCTACTCTACCTACGAGTGCATATCGTGTCTTAGATACAAGAGCCTTGAGCCCTACAACACGTCCGTCCACTATCAAAAAATGCATGCAGTCGAGAAAATGCGTCAGCCTTGAGCCAACCTATCGATACCCTAAAACCCGTACTGCATAGTCTGTAACAGATTCGAAGCCAGATTCTTTCGAATAGAGAAGAAAGAGATATCTCCACGTCACTGCTATCGAGCAGCCGTTCGGAGTGGTGTACAGGACGGAAACGTCCATTCATATAATACATGAACGAAACAATGCATCATAGCCAATAGGATGTTCAGCGTTTGGCACCAGTTCTTCGTGTTGGCAATTTGCGGATTTGACGGGCTCCACCAGCTCCGGCAGCAGTCTGCGGCGGTGCGGCCCCAATAGTGAAGAGTGGGCCTGGAGCACCCGTTGACGTTGAGGGAGTAAGAAGGGCAGGGGCGCTGAAGGGAGACGAAGGAGCCTGTCCAAATGCTGGAGATGGTGCTCCAAACCCTGTGGTGGCAGGTGGAAGCCCAACAGTGGAACCTGCAGGCGAGGCCGGCTGTGAGCCGAAAGCGAATGGTGAGGTCGATGCTGGCAAGGGTGCATGGAATGAAAAAGGTGACGCTTGATTGAATGTGGACGGGCTACTTGGAGCAGAGGAGACTGGTCCAGTCGCAAATGGGTTGGGCGGGGGATTGGCACCAAACGAGAAGGGGGCAGCTGTAGTCGTGGGTGTCGCTGAGCTGCTAAACGAGAAGCCTCCACCTGTGGATGGGCGCTGGACTTCACCACCCGTGGATTTACTCGGGCCAAAGCTGAACGGTGCTGCAACCGACGTGGGTGTGGCGGCAGGGGTCGTACCAAAAGCAAATGGCTTCGCTTCCTCCGTCACTTTAGCGGGAGAGAATGGATTGGCAGTCGGTGCACCGAAAGTGAACGGGGAAGGTGGTGCTGCCACCGGCGACGCAGTCCCTTGAGCGGGAGCTCCAAAGAGGCTCGATGCGGTTGTTGTGTTTCCAAAGGCAAAGCTGAGCGTTGGTTTGGCGTTCGCCTGGACCTCGCGAGTAGGGCTTTCTTCCATCCTGAATTCTTGGTCATTGTTCTTCGGAGGAGTGACTGGCCGTTCGGCGGGGTTTGCGACCACAGTACTACCGAAAGGGAAGGCATTGTTCGACGTGGTAGTGCTGTTGCTTCCTGCACCACCAAATGTGAAAGGTATAGGAGGTGTAGCGACAGGGGTTGCTGTTGGTGTAAACGAGAAACCGCCAGCAGTCGTCCCATTGGTCTGAGGAGGCGTGGCAGGAGTGGTTCCAAAAGCAAAGGGCGTAGGTGTCGTCGATGTTGCTGGCTTCGGGTCGGCAACCTTCTCAGATGAACCAAACGAAACTCCAATTGACGTCGCCGGCTTCGGCTCGGCAGTCTTTTCAGGCGCGCTAAAGGAAAAGCCACCGCCACCACCGAACAGAGGTTTGGGTGCTTCAATAGTGGGAGCTGATCCGAACGATGATTTTGAAGTTTCCTTGTCCGGTGCCGTCCCAAAGAGAGGCTTGGGTGGCTCCGCCGTAGTCGTCTGGGATGGCGCTGCAAATGAAAACGCGCTAGTACCATTCGTGGTGACAGGTGGTGGGGCCCCGTTCACAACAGGCTTGCTCGTATCGGTGGCGACAAAAATATTGATTGGTTTCGGTGCCTCTGCTTTTGCGTCCTTGTCTTTCCCCTGGGTGGTCGTGGTTCCAAATCCACTGAATAATAGTGGTGCGGCCTGTGCCGTTTCCGCAGGCCTCAATTCACCAATCGAAGGGGTGGAGACAGTAATGGCAGGGGGTGCATTATTGTTTTCGGTAGGCTTGCCGGCGGGTTTACCAAAAGAAAATCCAGAGCTGGTCGCTGAAGGGACAGACGCTCCCGCAAACGAAAATGGAACACTGCTCGAAGTAGACGGCGTGGACGTTGAAGGTAATGAGAACAACGGAGCAGCAGCTGGTGGTTGGGGCGGTGCCTTCGGTGGCTCGCTCGCCTTCTCCTTCTTGTCGCCCTCCCAGAAGGGATTGTCTTTATCGTTTGCTGGAGCCTCGCTGTCTCCGGGTTTGGAGCCGACAATGCTTGAGCCAAAAAAGTTGGGCATCCCAATGGCGCCTTCCTTGCCCGATGAAGATGATGCATTCGCTCCAAATGACAAAGGAGGAGTCGCTGGCAAGTTGAGAGGTTTAGAACCAAGAGTGGAGTTCGCGAAAAAGTTAGGAACTGCAGGAGAGGCCGCAATCTTGCTGACTTCAGGGACCTTGACTTCGGGATCTTTTGAATCAAGAGGATTACCAAGTGGAGGGGCATCAGCCAATGAGCGGAAAGGCTTCGGCGCTCCAGAAGACCCTTCAACGACAAGCTCGGAATTCTCCTTGCGGGAAATCGACGACTCTAATTTGCTGAACTCTGATTTGTTGGATTCCAAAGGCTTGCCAAACGAGAAAGGGAGACTTGAAATTGGAGGTTCTTTAGCGTTTGTCAGATCGTTCTTCAGCGGAGTGGCCTAAAAGATTGTTAATGAACGGTTCAAGTTTGGCAATCGAAAGTCACGAACCTCAGGTTTGGAAAAGGAGAAGCTGGACGGTAACTGGAAGGTGGGTAATTTCTTGGAAGCCTCCTCAATCATTGCCTGCTCCTTGCGCCTTCCTTCTTCACCCCCATCCATCGAGTCATCTCCCTCTTCGTCATACACCGCCGAGAACTTGAGTCGAGTTCGTGAGACCGTTGGCCGAGCGGTGTGGTTTCGAGACTGTTTGATTCTACCGACACGGAGGGAGGAAGTACTGGGTAGTTCAGGAGTGCCCGCAGAGGCAACTGCAAACCAATCTGACTTGGGAGGCGGGACAGTCTTGTCCTGCACTGCAGGCCGCAACTCTGGCTTTGGGGCCTCAGCGGTCTCGGGAATCTCGTCAATGTCGATATCCTCCTCTTGCTTTCGCCGGGCTAGAAGTTTCTTCATACCTCCCTCTCCTGCGTAAGGCTTCCCTTCGTTCGCCTTTGGAGATTGATGCGAGGCGCTGGACGTCTTGCGGTCATCGTTCATCAAAACTAGCCTGGATGTGCGACGGGATTTGAACATGTCTGGGATTGCAGCGGCAGAACTTGAGGGATTCGCAGACCGCATGCGAGTTGGCACCAACGGAGTCTTGTAGATGTCTAATTCTTGCAGAGCCCTTTCAACAGGTACGGAGCCTGCCCGACCTAGAAGGCATTCAGGCGATGCAGGTGAGAAGATTTAGATGTTACTTACGGTCCTTGGGGTCGAGAGGGATGGAGGATCCGAATAGCAAAGAGCTGTGCTGGCGAGTTGGTGAATGACTCTGAATTTTTGTAAGTACTTTCTCCTCATCCAACCGACAGGTACTCACGGATCGCACAGTTTCTGCGAGATTTCCCAAAGTTGGAACAGGCTGGGGTTCCGGTTGAGCGGGTGGAGCGCGGACGAAGGTGGGTTTCGACATGAGAGTGGAGAGGGGTGGTGGCTCAGATACCTCTCGCTGGGGCTGGGGCGTAAGAGAAGACCGCATACGGAACGACGGGCGACCAGCGAGAGGCACAGCCGGCATGGAACGTTCCCTGGTCAAGGGCACCGGAGCGTAGTCCATGACCACATCATGCATTGAGGTTTCGCGGCGAAGTTGACCCATGGGAGGGTCGATGGACATTGTACGCCCAAGGGGAATGGGCGACAAGGTAGAGCGAGAGACGTTAGGTTTGCCATTACGGGGAGGATTTAGCATGCGGGCGGAGGCTGAAGATGAACGAGCGATGGGGGCAGGGGTCCTGCGTTTTGGGAAAGGCTGAAAAGCGGCGGCGGGAGGGTCGAGATACGCCGAGCGAGTGGGCTGGGGCGGGCTGCTGACCCTCATACGCTTGCTACTGCGGGCGAGGTGGTCGTCGTCGTCGTCGGAAACCGCCCTGCTGGGCTCCGAGACGAGCTGCTCACGCCTACGCTTGCCCTTTTGATCATCGTGGTCAGTCCCGGCCAGCCAAGTCAATGGGGCAGAGACGATGTTCTTGATGGCGCCAAAGATAGAAGAGTTAGGGCGGGCGACCCTGGGGGCGGCTGAGCTGCTCGTGGACGACGCCATCGACGGCGAGCAGAAGAAAAGCAACGACGCAAACAGGAAGCCCGCCACACGCTGTGATTCCGAACGTGATCGTGACAGGCGTGACAGTGTCACGCTGATGACTTCATATCCTGGGCCTGGCTGGCTGGTGGTTGTTCTGGCCAAACTCATTCCTCAGTAAGTCACCTATGCTCCGCTCAGTGCTGAGGCGCAGGTGTCTTTCCACCGTCCCAGAAAACGCAAGGGACGCATGGCTCTTCATTGACTCTGTCTTTCCGATCCAGCTCGCAGCTTGGGAGTGCGTACATTGGCCCTCTTGCACAACACCTAACTAAATCAGCCTCGAGCTAGTCCTCGGCATTTCATTGGGCTCTCGCGACAAGAGCACCTTCTCAGCTCCCTTCAGTCCCAGCTAGCCAAGGTTGCAGAGCACGATTTCAAAGTTCTGGATTTAGAACCCTACCCCAAGGATGGTGGAGTCTACGTTCATTTCTCATATGCCCCTTCAGTAAACCAAGAAGACGCGCTCCAAAATATTCAACGTGTCGTCCAGACCCACGTTGACAAGACCGGAGGCTTTCCCAGCTGGTCAGGCCTCGGCAGCGGAAGGGCATGGCTCGTGCAGGGATCTCCGTGGAGAGAAGTAAGCATAACAATTTTCGAAACGAATGATTCTCCCTTATTCTTCCAATAGGATATGCATAGATACGCTTCCCCAATCATCAAAGTTATCTTCGACGGACCCGACGTTCAGGAGCAGAAGCTGTATGATATATTCAGGCCTTATGGCCGTATCAAGGATATCACTTTGCCGACCGTTGTGCCTGCTGGAACGCCGCGCTCTGCAACTGTGACGTTCCAACGCCTCCACTCTGCTACTATTGCGCGTAATGTCCTACACGGTATTGATGTTCCCTCCCAAACCACGAATATTACACGTATACGCACCGGGTACCAGAAACCTATTCAAGCACATGCCATCCGTGACTGGATGTCAAGTCACCCCAAGATTACCCTCCCACTCCTTGTCTTTCTTTTGGGAACTCTAACATACACGGTTAGCCTTCGTTCATTGCACCCACAGCGCCGAGTTATAATTTCCTCCTAGATTTTTGACCCTATTCGCTCCTTGATGGTTGAAGGCAAGATGCTAGACTGGTTCGACTATCAGAGTAAGCTCTTCCAAGTTTCTCCTCCGGAAAAGGAATCTCATATCACCAGAATACACTATTTATCAGTGGCTTAGAGCCAATACCGTTGCCAGACTTGGTGGTCAACGCGCACCTGACATTTCTTCCCAGACAAGTGCCTGGAAAGAACGGTCTGATGCTTGCGATTCTCTGAAAGCCTATTTGACGGACAAACCCAGTAAGTATCTTCTACCTATCTATTCTTTCCAAATGCCCACACTTCATTTTTAGGTACTATTGCATTCATGCATGGACCTCAAGGCAGTGGGAAGACGACAATGCTGCAAGCCGTTCTTTCTGAAGAGGGCCGGTACGTCTCTCACTAATCCTGAATGGAAAATCCGATGCTATTGTTTTCGCTTCAGGACTGTTCTATACATCGACTGTCGGGAACTTCAAAACCAGGCCTCTGATTCGGCCCTCGTCACTACTTTGGCCAAGCAGACGGGCTATTGGCCCGTCTTTACGCTGTTCAACTCGATGGGGAATCTCATTGACTTGGCAAGTGTAGGATTAATTGGGCAGAAAGGTACTCAATTTTGTCCAAGCACCGGATCCACTCTTGCTCACAAAACCTCTCCTAGCTGGTATCACTAGCTCGCTCGTAGACCAATTGAACCAAATACTAAATGTGGTCGCCAAAGGCTTGAAGGGAGTCTCCGACTCTCATCGCGCCAATTCAAGACGTAAAATCGACGCCGAACGTCGCAGGGAGGCCATTCTAGCGCAAGAGCGTATTCTGACCGACAAGATCACTGAAGGAACATGGCACGACGGTCGTTTGGATTGTGTTGCGGGAAATGGAGTCATGAGTGAGCTGGGCATTGGGGACGAGATCATGGACTCGTCGTTCGATGGCAGCATCGCTCAGCAAGACAGCGCTCTTGAAGATGCGGAAAGGCAGGGCAAACGGGAAGCCGAATCCCAGGCAGATATCGATGCGCTGAAAGCACTCCCTATTGTTGTCATCCGAAATTACTCCAGTAAGATTGGGGTGACCCGGGAAGAGCTTCTAACTATTCTTGCAAATTGGGCCGCGAGCTTGGTGGAAGGGCAGGTGAGCCTTGAGCTTTGTTGAAACTTTAAGCCCTTCAGGGTTGACCCAATTGAATAGACTGCCCACGTCATCGTGCTCAGTGACAATCGGGAGAATTCAAGAAGACTTGCCAAAGGTATGGGATGACCTTGCTTCCAGCACACACCTCTTTTAATACTTTGGCAGCCCTTCCTTCAAAGCCGCTTTATTCTATAGGCCTATCTGATGCAGACCCCTCCAGCTCACTGTCGTTCATGAAGCAGAAATTGAGCAATGCTGGTATTGATATAGACTTTACTCAAGAGCAAACAGCCTCCGTTGCGCGCCTTGGTGGTCGAGCCAGTGATCTGGAGAGTGTATGTATCATTTCATGCTATCTGCATTGCGGCACTCATTCTGTTTCCACAGCTAATTCATAAAGTTCGAAATGGTCAACGGATCGAAGACTCTGTCGAGGATATCATTAATCAAGGCGTAAGTGAGCTGCGAAAGAACGCTTTTGGAGAAGACGCCGACGATGCGAAATCTCTGCCATGGGCGAGGGAGCAAGTATGGTTTATCGTGAGCGCTCTGGCCAAACAGTCCCAGGTACGGTCTTGTCCCGGCCTCAAAAACCGTCTTACCATTCAATGACCCAACGAATTTCTTAGATTGCCTATTATGAAGTTATCTCCGACTTCCCATTCAAAGGAGATGAGACTGCATTGCGAAACATGGAACACGCTGAATTGATTACTATTACCACCCATGGCGGTAAGTCCCTTTAATGGCAATTAAAGCACCCTTATTGATGTCTGCACTAGGTCGACCTTCAAGTATCAAGCCAGGGAAACCCATGTTCCGCTGGGTATTTGAACGTCTGGTAAAAGACCCTGTGTTTCAGGCTGTTCAAGAAATCAACTTGAATGACAAGGCGATCGCGAAAGCTGAGCGCACAGTCAAGGAATGCGAAGATGAGCTCACGACATTAGGCAATATCATGGCCGCAGAACCAAAAAGTTGGTATAGCTGGTTGGTGTCCCGAAGAACTGCCTCTAGAGAACGTGCAAGATACGTGGCGGATAAGATGCTCAAAGCGGAGAAAAAAGTAGAAGCGTTGGAACGGAAAAACGAGGCTTTGAAGAGGGCGCTAGCGAATGGATTATGAGCACGTGTTCATTCGATGACGTCAAACCTATGTAACTTTTAGTGCGTGTTCCGCTCGTCATATATAAAGGAGCGTGGCCTGACGCTCCTTTTCCAGGTGGTAGCTTCTTGTATCCCTAATCCCTTAACTCTCCTCCCTCAATGGCACAAACCTTCATTAATACTGCTCGTGAAGAACTCACAGAAGTTCTTTCCCTGACACAAGACGCTGTCCTCTCTGGAGCTTGGGCGTATCCTGTGCTGGGTGTCACCTATCTCGCCTCGCATCCCTCGTTGTACAGGGCTGTAGGCCCCGTGGTCACCAAGGCGCTCCTCACCTCAGCTGGCATTACGATCGGAATGTTCGTTTTCACCTATCTGCCCCAAATTGCCCTGTGCGCAATCGTGACGGGCCCGTTGGCGTTTATCCCAGCCGCTATTATGGTTTTAGCGGAGTCGTATGTTCTTGCGTCGCTCGTATCGAAAGCATTCTTCCTGAGCGAAGCTCAAGACAAGATATGTGAGCCATGCAATTCGTCTCCTAGAGAATCCTCTCACTTTCTTCTTTCCAGTTGACGCCGTTCTTCTTCAGCAAGGCAATGCACAGCTGGTCGAAGGAGGTCGGGAAACCCAATCTTCGTCTTCAGGCATGAAGAAGTTGGGAAAATCACTCTACAAACCGCTGAATAGGTTCTCTCCGAATAGCATCGTACGCTATTTGGTTTCCCTGCCGTTGAACTCTATTCCAGTAGTGGGGACGGCAATATTCTTGACCTACAATGGTTTGTCCGATGACTCACTTTACGAAGCGACTGATTTAGGTTTTCTCCAGGTCGAAAACTTGGTCCCACTTTCCATGGGAGGTATTTCCAGTTGAAGGGCTTCAACTCGAGTCAGTCAGAAGAGTTTGTGGCCAAACGAAAGGCTGCATATACTGCGTGCGTAGTGCACTACGTGTATGATTTGGTTTCGGCTAAACTCGATACAGATTCGGGGCTATCTCTCTCACCTTGAGCTTGATACCCATTGTGGGGTTCGCATTCAGTTTGACCTCCACTATAGGCGCTGCCATATGGGCTTCTAAGTTGGAGAAGGCTGGGAGTAGCGGCGATACCAGGCCAACGGAAAGTGAATGGGGGTTACAAGAAGACCGTGATCAGGTCAGAGTTGAATTGTAGTCGTGTAAATATTTGTAGAAGCTCTGGTTTCCAATGTTACGGTGTATATGTTTGTTGAGAGGATCAGAGGTGGTATACTAGCCGAGATCAAATAGATTCAAAGTCGCTTGCATTGAGACTCACCCATCATATGCCCCCTCCACGACGCTGTTGAGCAGCTCCCAAACACTCAGTAAACGTCGATACTGCTGCTTGGGGAAGCAATGGCTCCCGACCAATCCCAGAAACAGGAGCTTGAAGCGTTCATCAACTTCTTCAAGACCTTCGAGCTATCACGACCTCTCACCACCGCCTCAGACCTCAACGATGGCGCCATCTTCTTCGATATACTCTCTCTTGTGTAAGCCTTTCAAGCCCGCTTGTACTCGCTGGAAGTGCTTGCTCAACCCAGAACAGAGATGACGTCTACTTCCGACAGCAACGACCCTCCGTACAACCCTCCGAAAACTGGGTTCTCAGATTCAGTGCTCTGAAGCGGTTGTATCGTCTAATGACCCAGTACTTTGCGGACATACTCCAGAAGCAGACAACCAGCATCGAAGTTCCGGATTTGCAAACTATCGCGAAAGATAGTGACGTCTCCGCGGTTCTCACCCTATGCCGTCTCACCGTTGTCATTGGCGTCCAGTGCGAGAAGAACAAGGATTTCATTGACAAGATTCAAGGTCTGAATGAGGCTGACCAGCATGTCTTAATGAAGGCAATCGAGCAAGTCATGGGGAAGATTGGGGAGGCGGGAACATCAGAAGCCGGAGAGGCGCATACTATGACAGAGTGAGCCTCCCTGAACATCTAAGCTTGTTTCTCGTCTCTTACCAGATATGCTCTCAGGGACGACCACTACTACCGAGTTCAATCGGAACGAAGTCGAATTTTCAATGAGAAGGAAACATTGGAAAAGGTGTACCGTACACTGCTCGAGGAACATCGGCAGTTGCAAAGTAACTTGGACGACGTCGTTCAGGAGAAGGACGAAGCGCTTTCGCAATTGCGAATGATGCATAGGGAAGTGGAAGGCAGCAGGAGGAGTGACAAATCGGACACGATGCTGCGTGCCGAACTGGATCGGGTGAGGGGAGAACTGTGAGTCTTCGTTCTTCTTACAGATTATAATTTGGTCAATAATGTGGACCGAGATGTCAGCCAGAAGAGCGAGGACAATTTGGCTATTGCAGAGTCTGATCTAGACAAAAACACCAACCTGGTAGCCGAATTGACTCGGAAGATCGACGAACTTCAAGAAGTTGCGGATGAAGCAGCTAAATTAAAGGACCAACTCGACGAGTATATGTTGCCAAGCGACCATGCAAGCATTATGCTCATGTTTCTCATAGGTACCGACATGCCGCAGATAAGCTGCACAAGACAGAGAACGTCATGCAGAAGTACAAGAAGAAGCTGCAAGAGAGTGCTGATCTTCGACACCAGCTCAAGGTGACGGTCCTGCCCCATTGTTTGTAACCTACACGATGCTCACCAGAATCACGTCCACAGGCCATTGAACAGCAAAACTCCGACCTTGTGAACAAGAATGCGGCATTGGAAGAAGAATACAGAAAGGTCGCCGCCTTCAAGCCTCTAATGGAATCCTACAAGAATCAGATTGCTGACCTCGAGGGCAAAAACTCTTCCCGAAACCAAGATATCGAGAGTCTGAAATTCGAACTGGAGCAGACAAGAACGAAGCTGAAGATCAGTCAAGAAGAGAGAGCTAAGGACGCAGAGTCCCTTGAGCTCTATCAGGAGCGGGTGAAGGAACTTGAGTTCAGATCCTCTCACCGGTCCACTGCTCAGGGTGGCGCTCGAAGCACTGGCCTTGCGCGTATGGCTTCTTCAGCATCGGAAGACTTCCCAGCGGTCACTCCTACTAGTCCAAACATGGAGACAGACGACGAGGTACATGGTTTGGGCGAAGAGCTCGACGATGCCATTGCAGGACGGACCACCACCGACCTCAAATTGCAAATTAAGAAGCTGCAACGAGAATTGGAGGCCCACAAGAAGAATGAAGCCGATACAAGCAGACTTCTTGTTCTGGAGAACTTGCTTGAAGATGCCAACCGTATGAAGGCGCGCTATGAATCGGACTACCTCACTGCACACCGGGAAAAATTGATGCTCCAGCGGGACCTGGATGAGATTCGAAGTGGAAAATCGCTGGGTGATGGGTAAGGCTATCATTCACTCTCTGGTGAGATGTCAACTCTGACTGAGTATTCGTAGGCCAGAGGCAGCAATCGCCCTTCGCCAGCGCCTAAATGAGACGGTAGAACAGCTCGAAGAACTGCGTAAGGGGCACGCCGAACTGGAGGTCAAATACGACACCGTGAATAGGGAACTGACCATTGCCAAGTCAGACCGTAAGTGATCCTTGTGCGTGCTACTCTCTGATAATCTCGTCCTAATCGCCTGTTGCAGTGACTTTGGTCAACAAAGATCAACTCGACATCCTTGCATCTCTCCGCGAGTCCGTGAATGAGGACAAGGCTGAGCTAGAGGCGGATGTGGACAGATTGAAGAAGCAGAATAAAGATCTTAACGAGAAGGGCCGCATGCAGCTGGAACAGATCAACAATCTCCTCATGGAGAAGATGAACCTGCAAACAGAAGGCATCGGCCATCGAGAAAAGCTGTTGTTGCAACGGGATCTGAAGTATGTTTTAATTTTTTACTCCAACCTTCCCAACTGACTTGCGATTCTTTCAGCAACGAGCTCAATTCTGTCTTGCCTGGAAATGTTCCAGAGGAGTTCCGACAACGGTGGCTATCTATCCACGAAGACAATATTGCGCAGAAAGAAACCATCAAGGGCCTCAACGAGAAGCTTATCAAGGCCAAACAGGTAAGCCGTCAAACCTGGGCGGAGGATTTGAATGTAACAGTAATCCATTATTCCAGTTTATCAAACTTCAAGATAAACTCATCAAGGATGGCAATGCCGCGAATGTCTCCATTGCATCGGTAAGTATTGGTAGGCCGTTGCGTTGACATTTTCACTCAGGTCTTTTGCAGCAAGGGGCGTTTGAGGAAGCCGAAACAGGCTTGCGGTCCCAGGTCAAACTCTTGGAGGAAGAGGTTGCCAGGGAGAAGAAGAAGCTGGCGGAATGCCAAGCAAGATATTCGAGGGAGCATGAGCTGATGCTTAGTTGCATTCATAACCTTGGGATGCGAAGTATTCGGAACCAGCTAGTGGCACCCCCAAGAGTAGAGAAGACAAGCTTCCTGGGCACGCATAGAACTGGGGTGCGTCATCTACATTTTCACTGTCAGCGAAGAGTTTCTATTAACCTGATTTCTCTAGAATACCCATGTTCTTCGCCGTTCCTGATATGTGGTCAGCATCGTTCCACCGGGATCAAGACTACTTCTTATAGATACCCACCTCAAGGCCTCTGATGTATAGTAGTAGTACAGTACTATAGAATAATTTGCAACGTAAAGATGCGACGGATCCGACACGGACACCTCGGGGCGGTCATTGAAATCAATAGCTGAGGGAGTCATAATGATACCAGTGGGCGCTACATATATTCCGTTAACATTCGTTCCTTCAACACTACATACATTCAAATTGGCCATGGCTCCGCCCTTTTTCGAAATCGACGGCAGCACCCTAGAGGGCGGTGGACAAATCTTGCGCAATGCAATCTCCCTATCGAGCCTTTGCAAAAAACCCATCTCCATCAATAAGATTCGGCACGGGAGAGCCCAGCCTGGTTTGAAGAATCAGCATCGCGTTGGTGAGAGCAATGCAACCGACATTCTCCTGGATTTATCATTGACTAGCCTTCCCCAGGACTCCAGCTTGCATCGACGATATCGTCTGGCACCCTCATAGGCGCAAAGAATGGATCCACTTCGGTCCAATACACCCCCGGCTTCATCAGCCTCCCTGGCGACTTCAGAGCGGACTCTGTCACTGCTGGCTCAGTAACACTGCTCCTCCAAGTGGCACTACCCCTCCTGCTTTTTTCGAACCGGTTGCCCACTAAAATTGTCCCATCCACCTTGACTCTCCTGGGAGGCACCAACGCGACGCACGCGCCCCAAGTAGACCACACTCAAAACGTCCTCATACCCTTTTTGGAGACACATTTTGGCTTAAAGGAGGGGTCTATCGTATTGGATATAAACAAGAGAGGCTACTTTCCCAAAGGCGGAGGAGAAATAGTGACAACAGTGCGCCCACTTGCACAAGGACAAAAGCTAAAATCTTTCTCCCTACTCGAACGGGGCAAAATCAAATCCATACAAGGAATTGCCCATTACTCTAAATTGCCCGGTAGCGTCGGAAGGGAGATGATCGACGGTGCGCAGCGGGAGTTGCGCAGGGCAGGTTATGGCCGTGCTGAACGGGATCCGGAGGACGAACTCAACGAAGACTCGGAAAAAGAAGAGAGGGTACCAGTGAACATCGAAAACCGCAGGGAATCAAACGATGTTGCAGTCGCTGGAGGGAGCGGGATCGTCCTGTGGGCTGAGTTGGAAGGGGGAGGATATATTGGAGGCAGTGCGGTTGGACGGAAGGGCCTCAATCCAGCAGCTGTAGGCAAAGAGGCTGCGCAACTCCTGATCAAAGGTCTAGACAACGGCGGTTGCGTGGACGAATGGCTTCAAGACCAGATTATCATTTTCATGGCTTTAGCGGAAGGGACCTCCGAGGTAAATTGTGGGAGGGATGAATTGGAATTACACACCCAGTAGGCAAATTTCTTCATCTCAAGGTGAACTAGTCCTGATAGAGCAAGTCCCACCAGAACTGCCATATGGCTTGCTGAGCAGATGACGGAGGCAAAATTCGAGATCGAAAAGGACTCTGCAGGGAACAACATCATTCGATGCAAAGGGATTGGATATAAGGCGGGCGGGGCCTAAAGAGCAGAAGATTGACGTCTTCATCGTTTGTCGTGTCGGGAGGTGTATTCAGACGTTGGTCGAGAATACTCAGAGGAAGACCGTTGGTATTAGTGTCGTAAAGATGCATAATATAGTACATGTCAGCATGGCCAAGTTCATCCGGAACAACTGGTTTATCGGTTCCAAGACAAAAGAGACATATCGCCCAATCGTCTGTAAAGAAAGATATCAGCGCCGATGGACAAGTAAGGAGAGAGCTAAAGCGTACCTAGGCTTGATGAGATGCCTGGCAGTTCCCAGAAGCCCCAGCAAAACGAATACACCAGCGGCCGCAACATAGGCCCATCCAAGGAATGGGTTCTTTCCACCTATCCAAGTGACGGTCGAAAAGACGAAAGATTTGGTACCTTTGTATGGAATGACAGGGAAGTCTAGGGATAAAAACGTCAGAGAATAGACAAGAAAGTAGGATAGCGCGACTTACTGAGGCCAATTACGATCCTGTAGGTTCCCTTGACCATTTCTTGATCATCGTTGCGACCATAGAGCTTGGTGAAAGTGGGAAGACCGGCGGTACGCATCCAATTCTGGAAACGCTCGTCATCTCGGAGATTTGGTGGGGGATTCTGTTCAGTATAGCCATCTGGATAGCGTTTGGCCCAGTTAGGTGGGGGCACGATAGAGGCCAGGTCGGGATATCCCTTGTCAGCAATAGGAGTTGTAACGTATTTCTTGGCTTCGCCAGGCCAAGCAATCCCGCTGGCCGACAAGGCATAAGTTTGCGAAGCCTCTGCCGAGTTTGCCGGGTTGAGAAGAACGGGGTTGGAAAAGGTATCTATGGGACAGATTAGGTTGGAGATGAATGAAACGAAAGGAGGACGAACCATTGAAATAAGAGTTGGCAATGAGACCGCATGGATAGATGGCAGTGCCGTTGATTGAGGATAATGGCTTGCAATCACTGTTATCCAGGTCTTCGGGACTGACGTACTTGCCCTTGAGCTGGTCGGAATTGAGACTCTTGACGTAGCGACGATGATTTTGGTAGAAGTTGGTCAACTTGTAGTAGAAAAGGACCGAGGGTGAGAGGTTTGCCGGAATCTCGAACTCGACTATGCATTCCCTCTGCTGGGATATGTCCGTCACAGTAGCATTGTTGGAATTGTCCAGGTAAGCATAGCGAGGGGGATTTGGCTTCAGATTACTGTCTCCAGCGGTGAGGTGATATGAGTACTTGTTGGAGGGCATGTCGGTGAACTGGAGGCTCCCCGGGGAGGTTGCTGCGGGGAGGTTCTCGCACTCTGTGTAGTCAAAGGTCATTTCGGAAACCTTCGAGGAACCCCAGATGAGAAGGCCGCCGATGGGGGCGAATAGGACACCAATAATAAAGAGGGTTGGGAGGACGGTCTTCGGGGTGAGGATGGGCTGCCATGCCTTGAGCCGCTGCTGCTTGAAGGCGGTATCTAGAGAACGGGTAAGCGGTGAGAGGAGGGTGGAACGGGCGACATACTGGCTGGCCTCCTCCAACCCGCCTTCTCCTTCTTGTTCTCTGTTGAATCGTTGTCGTCCGAGCCGCTGGACTGCTTGCGGTTGAAAAGGCCCATGGTGGTGGTGGAGGAGAAAACACTGCGCTTGTCAACAGCCCTGAGTAATGCCTAACCAGTGCATCACGTAATCAGCCCTACCATGGTTTCGTCCCTGCTTGTCGACGCGCTCGCCCGTCCCTCCGACCTTCTCATCGAGCTCTCCAGGGCCCCCGACGACGCCCAGGAGTTCCCCCCCAAGAGCCGCCAGCTACTTTGACGACATCTTCTCCTCGCAAGATGCATTCAATGAGGTGAGTGTTGCCTTCTTGGCGCGTCGCCGAGAGCTCAACTCCGCCCAGATCACTGTCCTCGATCTCCACACTCCCCCAGAGTCCCTGAAACCTCGCTCCCTCGTTCGCTTTGACTGCATGATCCAGGACACGTCATGCTCCCCCGAAGTCTATCTCTCAAAGCATAGTAATGGCGACTGTGGAGGCTGGGGTCTGACCGAGCCCGACGGCGCAATCAGCAGCGACAGTTCTGTCGATTACACTCTCCTCAAAGAATGCAGTGTCGTATGGGCTGTATCAATTCCAGGCAAGAGTCACTGGTGCTCTGACGCAAGAGGTGCCAATCCAGATACGAGCGCATCGTCGTTGTTACCTCACAAATATCCTCTCAATTCGACGCCCCACCTTGGCGTACAAGTCAAGGTAGACCCTTTTCTTTTCCAACGCGCTTTTCTCACCTATTATTTTAGATCTATGACCCCGCTCAGTCTGAACCTTTGAGGGCGACAGACCTCTATTCTTTTGTCGGGATACTAGGGACTGAACCGTATGTCTCACTGCGAACATCAATACACCATGTCCCTTAACTATGTGGATGTAGGTGGAGCACATCCTTGGAACCTACTTCATCGGCTCCTGTTCCAACCATTCATGTCGTCTTTTCTCGCAGAATTGCACCCACCATCGTCCCGCGATTGTTCCCTGACCCAACGCTCCAGGACCCCACTATCCGCGAACAATTGATATCCTGGATAGCGCAGGAAGGACTGTCTGGTGACCAACTGGCGGCGGAATGGGTCCTCCTGTCCATCACAAGCAAAGTGTGCGTTCTTAGTTTGCAGGTGATATATTTCTTGCTGACACTTACCCTTACCAGGCAATCTCGCGTGCCTCCCATCCTCCCGTTGTCCCTCGCTCTCACAGGATATGGACCATCCCTTTCCCGGACACCAAAGCTGGTCCTTGTTTTGTCTGAGCTAGTCCCTATGCTATCGGTCCTTCCGCTCTCCCTTGAAGTTTTGAACACGACGCCCTTTATCCCCGAGTCAAAAGAGGAAGATCTGCACAGTGGCTGGTTGCAGTTGCCGAAAGGTTCTCTCTGTGTTGTGTCCGAGATTTCACTCGAAGAAGGCCATATCTCAGAAAAAGGTGCGAAGATTGCCCATATTTATGTGCATCAACGACTGAGACTCCACAAAGGCGTTCTCAATTTGAGAACGATACAAGATGCCATGGCCTACCAGACCGTGGATTACGTCTTTCCCTTCAGCCGGTTCTCCTTTGAAACGGACATGCCTTTCCTTGTTCTTTCGAGTGGAAAGTCGAGCCCCTTCTTCAAGGTCGGTTTCGTCGTCGACCCTGCCTTGATGGCAATCCCTGCTCACGCCTATCCAGACCCAACTACAGGTATCTGTTCAGGCTCAAACTGAAGAAAATGGAGAAGGCTTGTACGCCGCGGACGACCAGAGCATTCGGTTCCCGTCGCCTGAACTGTTGAGCGAATTTCGGAAGCTTATCGGTGGGGCGAAAATTGCGAGCGTCACTCTTGACGGGACAACAGCAAACGTAAGTCTGAGCTCATCCCTCAGGAGGCGTCCTGCTCATGTCCTTCTCAGTTTATCCAAGATGACTTCGTGAAGGAGCGACAGACAGCAAGTTCCAACAAGAATGCTGGGAAGACTGGAGTTGTCACGTCTGATGACTTAATCACTCGAATGATGGTGGCCAAGTATGTTTTTTTTCGCTCTCAACGTTGGCGACGTTGGGGACCCTGAGAGCTGATGACTTTGGCCGTATTTCCACAGGCTTTTGGCGGCGACGTTGCACCAACCCGAGGTAACGACCGAAGTCTGGGAGCGGGCGAAGGCCCTGGATGCTCAGAGAAAGGCGCGGCTGCTGTGAGCGCTGGGGAATTGTGGTAGCGACGATGGCGAGGACATTTGAAAAAGGATTGCGATATGTAGAGCGATAAGGTGTATTCGTAGACAATAAGAAGAGAATGCAAAAAGAACGGAGAGAGTGGTTCATGTCTTAAGCAGTGCAATCGCAGTCAGGCCGCCCTAATTGGTCCGCTTGCTCCCTGCTTCCTGCGCTCAACATCGTTCTCCACAGCGTCCCTCTGGGCTGCCCAGCAATGGCGACAACGGCCGGTCTGCCCCCGTACATGTTGCCAGGGGTGCCTGTGCACCAACCGGGACATCTGGAAGGTGATCCAACACTAGCCACCGAAATCTTGCCAGGGCCTCCGTCCCTGGTCTCCGCTCAACAGTCCGCCCAAAAACGCGATCCCAGAAAGCCTTCGACCGCGTACTCGTATCTTCCCCTTTCTGATCCAGGATCCACGTATTCTGGTATCATGCATGGGACTCTCATAGGCCACGAAGAGCCCCGCTCCAAACGCCCGAGGAACGACAAAGGGTGCGTTCCCTGGTCTCTCCCTGGACTGAATGCTCCAACTGACCCTCCTCATTCTTCTCTCCATGTTGCTATGACCTTGGAACTCCCTTGCTCCTTTAAACCATTCACGAAACTGAACCCCGCCTTGGTCCATGTCGGGNACTGCATTCTGCCAGCAGCGCAACTGGTCGTGCCCAACGTGCTTCAGCCAGGAACCAAACCGCCATGACGCTGGCAGTCGACCACACCTCCAGCATGGAAACGCCGTCAGGTTCTGGTGCCCACCCAATCGTTTTGGACGCTGAGCCGTCCGGTTCGGCGACTGGGGATGAAGAGCCAACTCTGTCCCGCTCAAACTCGTCTCTCAACCTCCAAGACTCAACATCGCACAACTCTGTTCCGAAAGGTGGGAAGAAGGACAAGGGGAAAGGGAGGGAAGTTTGTACGCCCCCGACAGCTATGCGTGTCAAAGAGGAGCCCAAAGCTGTCCCTTTGCCTACACCGGAGCCCGCCTCCAACCTGGTGCGTTTCTGCTGGCGCACCCTGAATCAATCACTAATATGGCACTGCAGCTCAACAATAACGACCATTGCTCCTCTTGCCGATCGAACGGCGCTCTCGTCTACTGCGACGGTTGCCCTCGAGCATTTCATTTATGGTGTTTGGACCCGCCAATGGAAAACATCGATGAAGGAGATAGTCGTTGGTTCTGCCCTGGTTGTGCCATCCGAAAGGTCTGAAAATTTCTGCGCCTTCACGAGACTCCTACTCATTCGCATTCTAGAATCCTCCTCGAAAACCCCCTCCATCTGTCTTTTCGCCCCTTATTCACCTAGTTCAAACATCAATTCCAGTTGAATACCAGCTCCCTGACGATGTCAGGAATTTCTTCCGCGATGGTAATCAAATCCCGCCTTTCCCATCGGCTGACTAACGTATTCGGTTCTACAGTGACCACAGGGAAGAAAGGCACATACGTCGATGCAACGGAGGTCAAACCCCCTCGCTTGAAGTACGATATACTCCTGATACAATTCCATTCACTTACTGACTCACCCAAAAAGTCGCTTCGGTCAACAGGAGGATCGCGATCCTCATCGCCTTCGCGACAAGAACGGAGCTGCCGTTCTGTGTTTCCAGTGCGGAATGTCGGCTCTTCCAGCTGGCCTTGTATCTACGATGCCCACAACCAAGCGACCACGGCGGGCAGCTTCAAAGGCATCCACCCCTGATGGATGGAAGAGCATCCTTTCTTGCGATTATTGCGATCTACATTGGCATTTAGACTGTCTCAGCCCTCCGCTACCCGCCATGCCACTATTCAATAAGAAGTGGATGTGTCCTAATCACGCTGAACGAGTTCTTGTAAGTTCTATAACGCTTTTCTGGCCTTGAGTCTAACGAGTGAACTTTAGCCACCGAAACGGCGTATCCCCAAGAATCACACTACCCCTATTGAGGTCACGAAGCCTCGTCAATTCAACAACGGGAATATCGAGATTGTGCAGTCTGAGCCTCTTGCAGCTCAAACCAAACCTCGGGTGCAAGCGGATGAAGTTCTCATCAATGGTCGCCGCTACAGGGTCCCTGAGAGAATTGTTATTTTGGATTTCTGGAGTAAATTGAGCAGGCATGATGCAGATGAGAACAGGTGAGAAACAGGCCAGCTGGTTAAGTATGACGGCTGATAATCCATTTTTTCTCTAGGGAGATGGATACCGTGTCTGCTCTCTCCTCACCGCTCACCTCTCTCAGCTCTCTCGATGATCCCGACGAATCTATGGACCCAAGCACTCCTTCCGATACTCGTGATGATATGCAGGCGGCTCAAATTCTCTTCAATTTTGCTTCGTCCGTAAAACATCAGCGGAGTAAGACAACACCGACCGTCACTGATTACGATAACACGAATGGCGGTGCCGCATCGACTTCGGCGGCCACAACCGAAAACAATTCACCGCCGTTGGCAAAGGCCCCAAGCGATAGTGCAAGCACATCCACCCAGCCAACCACCCCTGTTATTGCCATTTCCGCTCGCCCTAGTCGGTCAGCGAAAAAGGCAGCATCACTGGTAGGTCACAAGGCTTGCCATCATATGTCCATAAGATCACAATGCTGATCTGTGTCCCAGAAAATCTCGAGCGCAATCACAGACCTCAATGGCATAGCAGATTCCTTGGCTGCAAGCAGAGATCAATCTGTGGTCGAAGAGGTGCCCAAGAAGCGACAGCGGGCTGTCAGAAAACAAACGGAAAAGAAGACCCAGAGTACGAGCACGCGCGAACTTCGATCACGAAGTCGGAACACCACCCAGGATAGCATCTCTAGTGTCGCCACAGAAAACAAGGTAAGCGGTTTGAAACGGTGATAAAGGGCACGTACTGATAGGAGTTCCGAAGTCGGCACCCGTGCTTCGCCTTATCGATGACAGTCTGCCTGCAGAGAGTCCAGCCTCAGTGTCAACCAACGGCAATGGAAAAACGAAGTTTCGAGCTGTTTTCGTGAAGGTGTGTGTGCACAACGCTGTTTTCGTGACTATTCTTATGAAACAACTCCTCAGCGCGAAGAAGATGAGTCTTCTCTCAGCTTGGCGCTTTCTGGTCCAGACCAAGCCTCTAGCTCAACAACTGCTCCTCAGGTGCGTTCCGTTTTGACGATTCTGCCTGTGATATCTGACGTCTGACTCTACTATCAGGCGACACCCCGCCGTCGACAGAGTCGTCGATCTACGGTGAAGGCCACAGAGGAAGTTACGAAAGTGGACGAGAAGGAACCAAAGGAAAAGAGGGGTCGAAAGCGTAAACTAAGGGACGACGATTTACCTGAAGTGCCCAAGAAACCATCCGCCGCTTCAAGCGACAAGAGGTCTCGACGTGATGCTGATTCTACGGTCGGCAACGGCAGGAAGAAAGCGATTGCCACGCCTTCTAAATCGACTGCTTCTGCCTCCGTGACCGCCAATGGATCCACCCCGGACTCCGTTGCAGCGACACCAATACGTCCGCCTACCACTCCTCTCGTCATTCGCCTGCCGCGGATTGGTAGCACCACCAAGCCCAATGTCAGCTCCATAGCTAACGGCAACGCAGACACTCCTAGTCGCCTATGAACTATCGATAGTTGACTTGTTTCTTGGTATTTTGTTTTGTCCATTATAATACGCGTATTACAGTAGTTTAGAAGCGCTAGATTCACCAGTAGCCCTTAAAGACTCGCATTTAATGTAGTCTAAATCATGCCAGTGGTGACCTTGATGTGCAGCCGATTGTTTTGCTGTTTTGGAACGGCGGATGATTGGTTTCCGATACGCTCATCTGGGTTAACCCAAATCAACTTGCAACCATCATGGAGAATACACTTCAAAATCATGTTCAAGAGTGGCTGCGACTGGACAAGGTTCAGATTTTTCATAGCTTTCCCAGAGATTGGTTCCTAACAGCTGTGGCTTCTCTAGAATCCGGAGACGCGGGCTGAGGTGGAAAAACTATGGTCATCGCAGGACCTCGCGGAGCTCGGGAAACGGATGAAGTACTGCTGCTCGTACTTCAATTAACAAACAGACTCACCAATGCCTCCCTAGTTCCAGGATAAAGTTCGGGACTGCAGGTATTCCATTCTGAATCTGGTCGCCTTTGGATGGGCGTTGACCGGGCGCCTCCAACAAGGTCTTCGGGGGAGGATGGAGGCGGGATGGGCTCGAATGAACGGTCAGAGCCCTGTTCTCCATTCCGCATGTCAGGGACGTGCTGAACTTTGTCCTTATCTTAGATCTCACTGTTATTCAAGCGTCACAGGCACGTCTCTATATTCGTGGCTGCTACGGGTCTAGCTAATCCCCAATGATCAAATAGGGGCTTTGCGAGTATGTAGCCGCGAATGTGAATGAGGCCAAATCAAGGGGCATCGTCGTCGGGCATGACCACCGTTATCATTCGAAGCAGTGGGCGTCTTTGACTGCGAATGTGTTTCTTCAACAAGGATTCAAAGTGTACCTCTATCAAGACCTCGTCCACACCCCACTGTATGTCGTGGCTTGTAATTGGGGTGATTATCTCTCACCAATCCTGGTAGTGTCCCATTTGGCGTCAAGCACCTGAATGCGGCTTGTGGCGTGATGATTACAGGTTAGACTTCAGCAACAGTCCTTACCCAGAGCAGTCTGTGCTAACTTGAACGCCCCTTTAGCGAGTCACAATCCCAAGGTCTGGTCCAACAATTATTGGATGCCTCCTCACTGATGCCATAGGGATAGGATGACAATGGGTACAAGGTTGGCAAATTCTTCGCTTTCATTTCAACTACTGCTGACTGATAAAACCTTTGCAGGTCTACTGGGAGAATGCCGTTCAGGTACACAAGAACCTGGCCCTCTCTTTCGATTGCTAATTCCCAAAGAGATTCTCGAACCCCATGATTCAGGGATTGCGAGCAGCATAGAGAAGAACCTTGAACCAAGAGCCTCTGCTTGGGACATCAGTCCTTTATCCTCGTCGGAACTCTCTATCAATCTCACCCAAGAACTCAAAGACGCTTACTTTTCCGCCTTGAAATCCTTGGACCATGTGCAGTGAGTGCGGATCCTTCTTGTTCACGAATTGCACCTTATTCTGTATGTAGAAGCCTGTCCGACACGTCTACTCTGAAGTTTGTTAACACCTCCATGCACGGCGTCAGCGATCCATTCGTCCAACGGGCGTTTGAGACTTTCAGCATCCCGCCTTACATCCCTGTTCGAGAACAGCAAAAACCCGATCCTGAATTTTCTACCGTGAAGTTCCCTAACCCTGAGGAGAAAGGTAGGCCTCCGTTACAAAGTTGCGGCATATTGATGGACTCGGAAACCCCCCNTTCTAGGCGCTCTCGTAGGTCCCTCAATTTGCGAAAGGTTTAAAAAAANCTTAGATTATAAGGACCTCGCACTGTCTACCGCTGATACAAACGGTATCAACTACGTTCTTGCTCAAGATCCAGATTCAGACCGGTTCTCCGCGGCAGAAAAACAGTGAGTCTTCTGCGTCTGAATCTGTAAATCTTTACGTGCTGACCATTTTCTAGGCCTTCTGGAAAATGGCATGTCTTCACTGGCGATCAGCTGGGGACACTCTTTGCCAGTTTCATCGTTGAACAGTACAAGGCCAGGTCTGCTGACCTTTCAAAGGTCGCCATGGTCGCCTCAGCCGTCAGCTCCAAGATGATCGAGTCTATGGCGAAGATCGAGGGCTTCAAGTTCGTAGAATGTCTTACAGGTAGGTACCCCTCTCTTGTGATTGGCTGCGAGACTTCCATTGGATTGACGCAAAATCAGGCTTCAAGTACATCGGAAACACAGGACTCGACCTTGTGAGAGATGGGTACGATGTGCCTTTTGGTTACGAAGAGGCGATCGGATTCATGTTCGGAAACGAGATTCGCGATAAGGACGGTGTGGCTGCTACGGTTTGTCTCTCGACTCGCTACAGGAGTGCAGCCTTGATTTTTTTNGTCTTCTTTGCAGGTCTCCTTTGTAGGACTCGTCGCATCAGCCAATTCGAAGGGCCTGAGTGTTCGAGAATACTTGGAAACACTCTACAAGAGGTATGCTCGGCCTCCACTTATCTTGTTTTATAGTGTACTCATGGACTGGGGATTAGGTATGGCTATTTCAAGGTTGGTTTCGTTGATCGCAGCACCAAGTAGCCTAACTTAACCTGATGGAAGAGCAACAACGGCTACTTCATTTGTAACGAGCCACCCAAGATCGAGGCAATCTTCCACCGCCTCCGCAATTTCACGGTGAGCATTACCGGTCAAGCTACAACGACGTGCCTGACGCCTGCACTCAGGGACAAGAAAAGGACAGATCATATCCAGAGAGCATTGGTAATTTGCCCATAACCAGTATCGTAGACCTCACTTTAGGTTACGACAGTCGGAACCCACCGACGTATGAGCCAACTCTTCCCCTCTCCTCCGGCCATATGGTCCAATTCAGAGCGGGCAGGGATGAAGATGATGCACGCCTCATCTTGACTATTCGGTAGGTTGTCATGTCCAATGCTCTCCTTATCTAACCCTCTTACTCTACTCAAAGAACCAGTGGAACAGAGCCAAAGGTATGTTTGTTCCCAATTTAATCGGCAGTCCATCTGGATTCTTATCTGTCCTTCAGATCAAATATTACTTGGAAGGAAGCGGATCCGATGAAGGCAAGGTCGAGGATATCCTTGCCCGTGTGGTAGAGGAGCTCGGCAGCGTGTGGATGGAAGCTGATAAGCATGGTCTGTTGAAGCCTTAATCCGTAGATCCAGCGGCGTCACTGTTATGTCATAGTCTGAATACCCAAAATTATAGTTATGTACATGGAGGGTCATCGACTAGTGCGGGTTTGCGTTTGCGTCATTTCCAAAGTGTCGTCACCGTCTGTAGCCACAGCTTCCCAGCCGTCTGCGGCAGATGGACGGCCACGAAGGCGAGAGAAAAGGTCTTCGAATATGGCTGAAAGATCGTTAAAAGCTGAACGGACGCAGGAATCGGAACCAAAAATACTCACAAATTATTCTAGGCTTAGCATCTTCGTCAGCCTGGGTCAAATAATATACTGGAACCCCAGCTGCAATGAACCCGAGAACTGCTATAGCCTCCATGGGTGCTGCGATAATAGGCATACACAGCAAGAATAGCGCAACTCCACAAAAGATCAGAGGGGTGATAATCCATGTTCTATATGGTCTGCAAATGTATTAGATCCATGGCTCAGTCGAAAAAAATACCGAGGGTAAACCACACACCTTTCTAACATTGGTTCTTTTATCCGCAGAATAACAAGACCGAGGACTGTGAGGAAATAAAACGCCCACGAGGCGACTACAGAAAAATTGATGAGCGACCTAAAGCCTCCACCAATGACGATGAACGCTATAGTGATAGTGGCTTGCAACAGAGTGGCATTTAAAGGGGTCTTGCGCGTCGAGTGAAGCCGCCCAAACATCGCAGGTAGATAGCGTTCCCTTCCAGCAGCGTATACAAGCCTTGAAGAGGTATAAAAGGATCCTAAAGAAGCGTTATCAGTCAAAAGTCGAAAGTGGGACGCAGAAGAAAATATTAACCGTTCAGAGCACCGAAACAGGATATGGCAACCAGCAGAGCGAAAATTGTTCCTCCGATCTTCCCCCATAGTGCACGCCCGAAATCTAGAGCTACTGTATTACTCAGCGCGACCGTGTTCTGGAAACAAAATTGTGTGAGGGCCGGAGGAGGATGGACACCAAAAGGTCCTGACCTTGTCCAGAACCGCGAAATACGACAGGTTGGCAAGAAGGAAGAGGAGCTAATGAGCAAGTTCAGCCATTGGCGATGCAGCTTTAGAGGTAAAAATAGCGTACAGTCACGATGGCCATACTGGAGTGGATAGCCCGGGGTATATTCTTCTCAGGGTGGTGAATCTCTCCTCCGACATAGTTAGCCTGGTCCCAGCCATCGAATGCCCATAGCCCGGAATACAACGCAAGGGAATACGAAGATGGACTGTGGCTTGATCCCTCAAACAGGTTTCCTCGTAGAGAGTTTGAAGCCTTTCCTCGGGCCAACTGTACAATGCCCAATGTTGTAACCAATATCTGGGAGGCAACATGAACATCAGTGCCAAATGGAACAGAAGTAGAGGGGCATACGAGAGCTATGATCTTGAGGGTAGTGAATACCACAGCCACACGAGTTCCCAGCTTTCGAGCAGCAATGCATAGAATGGTTACCACCAAAACCGCTGCGACAGCAGTAAGTTTGATGGCCCACTGAGGAATATCGTCCGGTGATACCTCCTCGCGGGAATGGCTCAAAAACAACCTATTAATATACTCTGCAAAAATTAGACTGATCACAGCGTTGCCACCTACAAGCGGAGAAGTTAATGCGAGTTCTTGAGGGTTATCTCCGGAACTCACCAGGTTTTAATGCAATGATGGCAGTCCAAGCGAAGAGGTACGATACTAAAGGACCATAGGCATATGCAAGATACGCCTGTGCACCGCCGTTTTGTGGGATGGCGGATCCTAGTTCGGCAAAGCTGCTGGCCCCAGTCCATCCCAGGACGCCTGACGCCAGCCAGACCAACATACTTGCACCGACGCTTTGCGTGTTCGCAACAACGACTCCGGGGGAGGAACTAGGAGTGCGTTAGCCGAATTGGGACAAGTTTCCGCAATGGGGGGAACTGCTCACAAAATGCCGGATCCAATCTTTGGAGGAGAACGATCGAGTTTGAGCTGGAATTCAAAGCAAGTGTGCGCTGGGGCTCACCTGTAACCCAACGATCAAAGCAATACCTATTCCAAAAGGTTCAAATCGACTTCCAACAGGTGATAACATTTCTCTAACCATTTACTAGGCCAATGCTCTTGTCGCCGGTGTCTTGTTGGTCGATCGCTGGCTCCGTGACGCTGGCGCTTAAAGGAATCTAAACCTCACCAGATAAGCATAAATAGGTTGACAGTAGAACTCAGACGAGGCTCACTAGGTCTCTTTGGTAGTCAAAGCCCGTCAATGAATATGACCGGCCGCTGTTCAATAGTTTTGTTGAACACTCGGTTGACAGCGCGAATACAGACGAGGGGCGCACCGTCCAGAGGCTACAGCTCCCCCAGCAGGCCCGGCCGCGACTTCGAGGGCTCTTAGAGAATCATCCGAGTCCTCAGAATGCCGCGGTGAGTGTCGCGGCGACGGGAGACGGTGTTGCTGGCGTTGGGGTGAGCGAAGGACCACATATTCTTCTCGGGAGGTATTGGACATGAAAGCTAATTAACAGGCGGAGAGGTAGATGGCCAAGGAGGCCTTGTCGGGCGGTCAGAGAGCGTCAAGAGTCGTAAGGTCGTGGGGGATAATGACGATGGAGGTGGAAGTGGTAAAGTCGTATTTGACTGTGCTTGGCGCGAGGCGTGAAATCTAAGTCTATGATATTCCCTCGAACCCCTCAAAATATATGTGACTTTATATACGGCAAAACCACGTCCTCGACGAAACTCTCTACCGTTCTCCCATACTCATTCCACCCGTGTGTCCACGCCGAGAACATCACCCCACAGAAGACTAACCCGTACAGCAATCCCGCCCCGACCTGCGCCCAGGTATGGTACCCCAGCGTCACCCTCGACACCATGATCGCGCTAGCCCAGGGAATCACAACGAGTGGTGGTATGACCCGGGATATGATCGGATTTTGAGGAAAGGAGGGGTGGAGGGGGAGCGAACGACATGCAAGGAACACATACGCAGCCAGGAAGCTCACCACCGCAGAGTGAGTACTCGGCATTCTGGTTGGGGGACTCGTCAGGTCCTCGTTCTCGTGGATATACGCCTCGCAAAGCGAGAGACAGCAGTGGAATAAACTCACCCGTAGCTCTTCTTCACTCTTCCCCGTCTCAAGAGAATCTCAGCCGGAGGCCGACCCTGCCTGACGAACCTCTTGACTATCTTGACTGTTATACTGCATGCCACCGCCGAGAGAGCGAAATACGCTACTCCAGCAGACCTAGAGTACAGCACAAAGGCGGCGACGGTCCCTGTAACGATGATATTCGCCTACTGCCCGAGTCGGTCTCAACGGTCAATGGCCTACATTGCAGCAGAACGCTTACCCTCTCCAGAAACGCTGCGAACAATGTGTTTGCCCTCTCCATTTCTTTTCGTGGGGACACAAGAATACGGTGCAAAGCAAAAATGCCAAGAGCCAACGATGGTGGGGGTTGCGGGCAAAGCCTGTGTGCGCCTCCCTGCCCGGAGTGCTCGGTTCGCGAGTATGTGGGGTTAAATAACAAGTGCTGTGTTCAATAAATCCTCTATCCAAAACTCCAGCTAACATTATACATCTCGTGGTATAGAGTCTAAGATAGAGCATTATATATACGTCCGACAACAGAATATCAATGTCCGCAACAACAAAGCATAATGCGAATGTGCAAAGGGGGTCAAGGTAGAATGCCATAGCAGAATTCTGTAATCCGTGGTCGATGGTATCTCATAGCATGTCCGAAGTCTTGAGTGGGTATGGGTACATTTACTCAATCGATATCCGTGGGCCTAGTGGTACTCCCTCGGTTGCGTTCAGTTTTGAGGATTCCTTGGTTTTGAGTGCTGGACGTATGGGTGCCGCTGAAGATACTCAGGATACAAGTTATAAAACGAAGTATTAGACATCACTCACAGTGGATTTTCGACGCAGCAAGCCCCTTGTCGAAGTCAGAGTAACAACGAAGACCGACAATGAAGGTCGAGAAAAGCAGGAGGAACGCCATGATAGCTATTCACCAGTTAGAATTAGCAGGGTGAGACTGCCAATTCACTCACTAAAGATCGTCAGCGATGCCCTCGTAGTCGCATAAGTGGCATCGTTTTGAGGCTGGTAGAATCGAACCAATTTATAGACTACAAAATGCGTTAGAGATGCATTCATTTATCTGGGCCGTTCAAGCACTCACTGACTGGAAAAAGGTTGTCGGTCAGCGTGATATATAACAAAGTACGATCAAGAAAACTTACAGTAACTCAACGACGCCAACATCAACACCAAGGAGATGGACATGATCCATTTGACCTCTCGCTGCAACGCCCAGCCACAGAGAATAAGCAATATCAAAACGATAGGGATGGCCGTGACAGTAATTCCAAACTCGGCCGAGTCCTCTTGCAGCACGAGGATGAGGAGCTGCGGAAAAAGAAGGACATCATTAGTCATGCAGGCGATGTACTACCGGGATTTACTGACCTGCATAGTAACAGCAGCGAAGAAGAAAAAGTCGAACNTTGAGCAAACAGATCATGATCTGGTAGTACTGATACATCGCTGTACATTGGTGGCGTCAGATGGAGATGCAACGCAACCTTCACGAAAACCTACTCTTCATTCTTGGGTTGGCGCCAACGACATGGAAGATAACCCAACTAATGTCCTATATGAGCACCAAGGCACTGTGGGCAGAATGAGTCCACTTACCCGAATTCACTGTAAAGCACTTTGAGATAGTACGCAAGAACGACCAAAGATGCTCCGATGATGGAGGGGACAACGATTAAAAATGGTCTGACCCGATGGAACAAGGTGCCGGGACCATCACATTGCTACCCATTGTTATCATCACGAAACCATCGCAGAATGCGCTACCACTCACGATGGGGTCGAAGTCAACAGCACATCGCGCAGCTGACCTCCATACAAGAGCCGTTCTCGTCTGTCCCACTTGGATGGCAGCCATGACCATGAGAGCCAAATGGAATGCTGTATTAATGGTTGAGCGCCTGATTTGGCTTGAATTGGGTATGGCCTACCGGTGATTCCAAAGAGCTGGATGATGTTACGCAGCCTGAGGGCGTCGAATACCATGAGAACTTCGAAAATCCTAGGCAAAAGTCAGCATGGTTACACCGATTACACAGGGACACTCACTCTGCAAGAGCAAAGAGAGCCAGGTAGCATGGCAGAGTCTGTAGGGACCAGCGTCAATATCCATCGAGATGTGCATACGCGTCATTTCCCACTTTATATTTCAAACTTTCAGAGAGCTCAACGCCATCGGCGACCTAAGGAAGAGGGATGTTAGCTCCTAACATCAAAGGGCAGTAGACGACCACGGACCATTCCAAACGTGACTCCGACCATAGCAAGCACAACGATCGCCTCTGCATATCCCNTGTTAAGCCATCACGAACACCCTTATTAACTGCAGTCATGACGCACGAAGTACAACTAGAATGACGGAGACTCGGGTCAGCTGGGAAGACATACGACGAACGCTTGTCGAGACGACTGACCTGTCCCAAAGTAGGCCCTTTGAGCCGTGGTGCCCAGGAGCGGCTCGATAGCCATGTTGAAGGTGAAGGTGGACGGGGAGTGGGAGGTGAAGGAAGGAAGAAGGTGTGCTCGTTCTTCCGTGCGGTGATGGCTCGTAGGTCCCTGTTGCACAGCCACCGCGTTTGGCATCTAGTTGGTCGTGACGGTTCAACAGTTCCTGTAACCCTGCTGTAATGGAAATGCACAAGGCTCAAGACGCTAAGCCGCGAGGAAAGCTGGTCATGTATTAAATATGTACTAGATACACGCTGCAAACCACGTATAGTATAGCCTCCATGAACTCAGCCTGAGGACGCCCATAGCTCCGGGCCAAACCCCTTGCTTAGGGACCGAGCGCTGATGAAACTCAATGCCTCGCCTCAAGGCCGTACGACACTTCCGGCCAGCTAGCCATATGACCACCGCAGACGATCCTCGATCGCTATCAAAGTCAATCTTGGTACATTAAAAGGAGACATCATCACGAATAGACTGTAAGACCGCCCTTGCTATATACTTCTCCTCATTCCAAAGAGAAATGACACAAGGTAACATCGCCTCAACAGTCCTATCATCATCCCTGGCTTTCGCTACCGAGGGTAGTGAGACTACCCGACTGGCGCCCTCCCCCTCTATCTTCTGACAAAGTTGGAGCAAAGTTTCTCTCCAAAGAACCTCATTCTCGTCCGATATGGATGCGCGCTCCCCGTTGACAACTCCACGCCACACGTCCAAAATAGCTTCGCTGTCGGTGGTACTCTCCAGCTTCCCAGCTCCTGCAGGAAACGCATGGTAAAGCCGGAGAGCGGTGATCAACCGATACGAAGGGTGGGCGGGTGCAGGGGCGGAGTGCAGGGTCCATCCACTGTTCAAAAACGTAAATTTAAGATCATGATGTGGAGAGGCGCGGAGAACTTACCCCCAATAGCCCTCCTCTAACAACCTTTCCTTCATCCATTCCCCGAAATCTCCCTGGCTCTTGAACAGGTCTTCCACGACAGGCGATACATCAATGTCGTTATGCTCATCGCCACAGAGTATGCCCTGTTCAGAGATGGCGCTCGAGAATCCGTATTCCACGAACAAGAACTGGTTACTGTGATATCCATAGCGCAGATAAAACTCCTCTGTAGCCCGGACAGTCTTTTGGGACGGGGACACAAGAACCATATCTTCAGCCGCGTTCTTGGAAGGTGCCATATCCCAGATATCCGCAGAAAAGGCCCGCGGGATCATACTTGGCTCAACAGAGGAATGGTTCGCAAAGTCGAGGATGGGACATAAAGTCAAATTGTCCGGATCCGACTTGGTGTCCTTGATGCGATAATAAATGCAGCGTGTGTTCACTAACCTCAGCAAAGTATGAGATGTCGGGACGGAAGGTAAGTTAATCGTGAATTGGCCTACCGTTCAGCCAGGCCCACAGATAATCATCGTCAACAGAATCCGGATCGGAGAGCAAACGTTGAGCATTAGAGTTGGTCGCAGTCTTCAAGACATTCGGTCTTTTGCGCTAACGTTCCGTCAAGCCGTAATACAACAAAAAACGAGGCAACGAACCAGATAAGAGCGAACGCGTTCCCAGTCCGTTTGGAAAGTATTTGCAATGCGTTCAAGATCCCGTTTCACGAACGGGGTAAGTTGGTCCAGTAGCCAGATCCCCGGAGAGTCGGCACCGCGCCGTCGTTTCCAGTACCAAGCCAGTGGGTGGGTGTCAAAGTTTAGGGGAAGGACGGAGATGTAGGGTCCAAAGAGAGGGTCCGAAGAAGACGACCCCGCACTCGGACGATGGAGCAGCAAATGAAGGGAGATGATCTGCACACTGCTCAATTGGGGTTTGGCTTTTGGGTAATGAGGGGCAAGTGTAATCGAGTTGAGCAGCGCAGCTGCTGGAATTGTCAACAACGGGGTCGATGGTGGTAGGTCCTTCAACGCAAACAAGCCGTATCCTGACCGGATATCTAAGCGTTGACCCACGGGGAAAACGGACGAAGCTTACCGAATTCAACAGCCCGGGCTTCCGAATGAACATGATGAGCAAGGTCGGTGCCATGGTCGGCTAGCCAAGCGAGGAGGGGGGGCCAACCAGGANTGGTGGTCGTGCATCGGAAGAGAGATAGGGTGACAACATGCTGAGCTCCGATCACGCTTGCATTGCATCAGGCACATGTACATCCCGATAATCATTAAGCGTTGTATTTAAAGTCATTTATCTCCTCTCCTCTTATCTGCTCCCCACCATGTCTGTCTTCAACGCCTCTCGTCTCCTCAACAAGACCGTCCTCGTTACCGGTGCTAGCAGTGGCATCGGAGCTGTGCGTACATCCCGATCTCCCGACAGGGGCTGCATCTGATCAAACACGTCCAGGCAACGGCAGTCCTCTTCGCAAAGGTCAGAATCAACGACCCACGCATCTGATGACTCTATTCAACCACGCGTAAAAAGGGTGGTGCCAACGTTATCCTTCTCGCACGTCGCACAGAAGCCCTGGCCAAGGTTCACGAACAATGCCGAACTGCACACCAAGCGTCCGGGCTACAGGAAGGCGGCAAATTCGCTGCTATTCCTCTCGACGTGTCAGACAGGAGTCAAGTCGAATCTCTATGGGATAAGGTACCTTCAGAGCTCCGCGACGTCGACATCCTGGGTAAGTCACTCGCCGGACAACTTCCTGGTGCCAACCTCAACCTCGTTCACTGACCACACAGTCAACAACGCCGGATTCGTTTTCGGAGTCGAACATGTGGGAGACATCGCACCAGACGACTACGAAAAGATGTTCCAGACAAACGTCTTTGGATTGGTAGCAATGACCCAACTGCTCGTCAAAGGTTAGTCAGTCTGTAAACTACCAGCACATGCAATCCAACTCTAAACTGTGCTCGTGTGCCCTAGAATTCAAAAAGAAGAACAGCGGCCATATCATCAACCTCGGTTCCATTGCAGGTAGGGAACCCTACGCTGGTGGCAGCATCTACACCGCAACCAAGCACGCCGTCCGGGCCTTCACCGGATCCCTCCTACGCGAACTCGTGAACACTCCCATCCGAGTAACCGAGATTGACCCTGGCATGGTCGAAACCGAATTCTCAGTTGTCCGGTATCGTGGAGACGAAGGCGCCGCAAAGAATGTATACGCCGGTTTGCAACCTCGTAAGTCCTTCTTTCCATCGACACGTCCCTGCTGCTTCGAATTGACATGCGTGCACCTTCAGTCGTTGGTGAAGATATTGCAGAGGAGATCGTCTGGGCGGCAGCGCGCCCACCACATGTCAACATCGCCGACGTCCTCATTTTCCCCGTGAATCAGGCCAGCGCAGGTATCAAATATACGGGCAATTAATCCCCGTAGGTACGGATGTGGTTGAGCCAACAAAGCAAATGACCTGTACATGAGGATCCAATCAATACAGAAATTAAGATAATACGTTAGAAATCGTTAAATCGGCGGACATCGTGGTGGTGATTATGATTTGGCCTTCTTGCTCCTAGAACGCGTCTTGGGAACCTCAACCTCTTCCACCACCGGCTCTGGCACAAGTTCGCCCTCATAGACAAACTTCTTGACGACGATATTCTGGGAGCCAAGGTCTGTAAGTGGAGTATCCGCCTCAAGATTGCCCAGGGTGTCGAGTCGTAAAGCCTAGTAATCGACAAATTAGAAAGATCAAATGAAACTGAAAAAATGTGGTATACGCACCTTGGCCGTAGGCGCCAAACAGCCTTTCAAACTTCTCTGCTCCTTCGTCAATTGACGATGTCCCAAAACCACCTCATCCAAATAGACAGTCGTAAACAATCCCCGATCCCACTTCACTCTCCTCTTGCCTTCATCCATCTCAGCCTCTTCCACCAATCCACCCTCTGTCAACTTCATGCGCTTAAAGGCACGATGTGGAGTCTCATAATCCTCATCCTCCCCAGCCCCTCTTGTATGCCTTACCCTCTGCTCCTCCTGCAAGCTAGGCAACTCATCCACATCCGACGAATTCTCCCCATTATCACTATCATCCATCTCCAAATCACTCTCCCCGAGCTCCCCACTCCTCCTAGCCCTCCTCTTCGCCCTCTCCGTCCTCTGCTCAGCCTGCTCCTCCAGCTGCCTCTGCGCAATCGTCTTAATCTTCACCATCGGACTCTCCGGCCTCGCCCCATCCTTCCTGATCACCTCCAACTCCAACTTGGCCGAAAGGTAATGCTGGTTCCGCACGGTGTTGGTCATCGTGAGCTGCTTCAGCGCAGTAACACTCATCTCCGAGTACGCGTCCGTAAACACGAACCGAGGTCCCTGAGAAGCCTTGCGTCGAGAACTCGTCGCTCTCGGCTCAGCACCACTAGCCGCACAGTCAACCGTAGCCTTTCGCAACCGCGTGGTCCTCCTGACACCCTGGATCGGCTGGGGGATTTCTGAAGGGTGGAGCGTCTCGATGGGTGGGGTTTCTGTAGGAGGGTCGATTTGGATGACCGGTATTGACGGCACTGGCGTGGGAGGGGCTACTGGAGGCGAAGGTGGCCGGACAACAGGCTGTGTCGGAGGATCTTCTTTCATCGGTGAGCCCAAGTCTAACCCCCCNATCGACATGCATGGGGGCAACTTCAATATGAGCAGCTTCAGCCTCTCCATGAGTTTGCGTAGGTTCCTTATTGGATATCATTTGGGCTGTAGGTTGAGCAGGCTGCATAGGTTGTTGAGCTTGAGGAACCGGAGGAGGTGGAGGAGCAACCAGCGCAGCCGGAGGTACAGGGTCCACAACCTTTCGAATCCGAAGCGTAGGCTGAACAATTTTCTTAGCAGCCGCGGTTGCCCTGACTCTACTTGTAGATGCGGCAGTTGCAGTGGTTGCCGAAGAAGGGGCCTGTCGTGACGAAGGCATGCGGGAAGGTACTTTATCTGGACTACGCTTACGCTTCGCGGCGCTTGGGATAGACGAAGGTAGATTTGTGGCAGAGGCAGCCGGTGCAACAGAACGTGTAGTAGCAGCCGTCTCCTTACCCTTACCCTTTGCCAAAGAAGTGCTTGTACTAGATGCAAGTCCACGACTAGCAACCTTGAGATGGATGAATGTCGCGTCCAACTGCGAAAAACCAGTTACAACGTACCATTCTCGTTGTGCTCGGCTTCGATAAATCAACTTTCCGGATAGTGGTTGGCTTCGGTGCGGGGGCGGGGGTGGGGACCGGAGCGGGTGCAGGGGTTTGCTTCTTGATTGTAGGTTTGGCAGCCGTAGGTGGTCGTGAATAAGGTTTTGCTCCAATCCTTGGAATCCGACTGGAGGCCTGCTTCAGGTTAGATTTGACGGGGCTGGAAATAGAGGCTGACTCCTTCGACGTATCCTTGTCAGCAGACGTGGACGCTGAAGGAGGCTTCTCGGCTGCAACGAGAGGGAATGGCAGTTTGGACGGCCGTGCACTGGCGGTGGAGGACGATGCAANTACTGTGGGAGGATACAGCATACACCGCCGAAGCTGTCCGTTGTGCTATTGACGGTATCCCGATTTGGCCGCTAGCGCTAGCGGTTGACGCTTGCGGTTCTTGGGACCGACCACGAACAGGGCTGCCTATGCGAATAGCTGATTTTGCTGAGGCGGGAGCTTGTGCAAGCTGCTCTGAAACCAAAACACGCCGGGCTGGTGTTTGTGGAAGACCAGGAAGTGCTGACTGAGGCTTGAATCCCATCTGAGATGCTTTCAAGGGCGAGAGCTGACCAGACTCAAGAGCCTGCTCTATAGGAATTCTACGCGCTGGTGTAGCAGTTGCATCTTGAGCTGAAACTTGGAGTCTGAGTTTCGAGGGGGACGGGGTCGCCATTGGTCGGATTGGGGCCGAAGGACGCATGGGTGTAGACGGTTGTGGATCTGACGGAGGAGCGGGAGCGGGAGAAGGTGGAGCGAATACAGAGAATGTTTGCATTCCTTGCGATGATACTGGCTCGCCGTTTGAAAGGGCCGGCTCTTCTGCATTCAGTTGCAAAGGGGTCGTATCCGTGAATGAAGGAATTAGTTCTGTCAACAAGTTGGATGTTGTGGGCGACAAGGATCCCACTTCGCGGCTGAAAACCAAAGGGCTCCTGGACCGACTGCGTTCGCGGGTCCGTGGAGTAGCTGTTGTAGAGTTGGGTTGGATGGGCAAAAGGACGTTCTCGGGAGTTCCATCATCACTTTCATCTTTAGAATTGTCAACGACCAGGTCGAACTTTGGCTTCTTTTTCTTCGGCGAGCGTGAGGATGGTCGGGGAGTACCCTGAGGAGTGCCAAAGATGACTGGAGCCACACTCTTCCTGGGCGACCTTCTCAAAGGTTGTGTTGGTGGAGTGGAAGGCGGTGAAAGACCATTTGTTTCGGGTGCTAAATTCAGGCGAGGCGGCGCTAGTTCCGTTTCCGGCTCCTCCACCGTTGGTGCTGTAGGTTCCCCGGACGTGGACGGGTCGACTGGAGAGTCAGAGGGTGAAGCAAGGAGCATAGCCTCGACAGCAGAAACGGCAGAGTCGGGAGGGTTCGCGTTGTCGTCTTGTGGTTTGATGACAAAAGGAATTTCCAAAGCGGAAACCGAGTCAAAAGTAATCAGGTCTTGTTGCGGTGAAGGACTGCTTGGAACGGATTCCTCAACCTCCATATGCGAATCGGTGGGTTGTGGAGGAGTTGGGCTTGGAGACGCTGGAGGTATTTCCGATGGAGCTGACGCATCTTCAGCAGACAAGTCCTGGTCGTTATCATTCGCATCTGCGTCTGTGAGTTCGGTAGGTAACGTGTCTTCGTTTGGCAGAGGACTTGGCGGCGGAGAGGGGTTGTCCATGGCTCTCGATATCCTAAGAGCTAGAGCAGACGATGGCTCTGTGGAAGGAGGTCATTGAGCAAGGCGTCAACCCGAAATTTTTTCAGACGCACCATCATCGACATAATCTGTGCTGAAGGGTATATCTGTGTCCAAAGTAAGGAGACCCTCAACATCTGCCCCGCCGACCAGCTCTTCGACACGTTCTACATCCTCCGACTCTTCCTCCTCGGCCTCCTTGTCAGTATCGATCACGTCTGGCTGGGGTGTTGGGGGTTGTGAATCCTGAGATCCAGCATTAGAGGGAAGGGGTGGCTGTGGATCGTCTATGGTCGCAATTTTAAGTTCCGGGGTTGTGGAAGGCCCAAGATGAATACCGGCGTATTCCGCATTGTATGTATCCTCGTCCGAGATGGATTGCAGCGGAGGAGGGCTTTGCAAAACGGCCTCCATGTTGAAAAGGGTGGTCGCCTGACTTGGCGGAACGAAAGGTGGCTCGCGAAACGACACAAGATATCAGGGTGTAACAACGGAACTATAGGGCATAAAGCGTCGCCAATGCCAAGCAGAGGACAGGGCCCGACGGGGGGTGTCGAGCGTAATGGTTCTGGGAAACGATTGTTTTGGCAGGCGACATCGCGACCAACGAAACACGCCCCCCACGTGACACAACACCCCCAAGTTCGAACCCAGCGAGGCGCAATGTTTTCTCGTGACCCCAAATTGCCGAAGACAACGGCTAGATTAGAACAACACGACGCCACCTCATGTTTGGGAGATAGCGATCAAGATGAAATCAGCAGCCGGGTCACTGGCGGAAAGAGAGACCAGTCCAGGTTGGACAACTGGACCCAGGGCGACAACCTGCTATATTTGTGTGGACTTGGCTCTGATGTCTTCTCGACATTAGAGTAGCCATATGCGGAGGCTTCTATCTGACAAGCAGCTGGATAGGCCCGAACGAGATTTCGGAAGCAGAATAGAGAAAGCAAAACGCCACCGCACGTACTTGTGGACCGTAGTTTGGTGGGAGAGGAACTGAGTTGAGCCGGATTTAGCATAGCGCGCGACATGTTAGGAAGTGAGATGCCATCCGAGTCGGAAGTGGATAATACCCGGCCCGGCATGCAGTTGCCCGTGTTTCTTGGAGTACTCTGTGCCGCCCTGGTCCTCGGACATATGTAGCTGAGCCGCCCACTCTACCTCCGCAGAATATAATCGAGCAGACTGCGCTTTTCTCTGCGTTATCGCTGCCATGGGTGCCCTTCTCTCGGTCCAAGCCCCAGCCATCACCCAAACCCACCTCCCCACCGTTCATTTCGCCGAGAAACCGGCCCTCCTGCCAGCCAAGAAACAGACAGGAACAGATGGCGCAGAACTGCTCTCGCTCCGTGAACTCTTGGAAACCCGGTGCCCGTCCTTATTCACCGAGTTCAAGCCTCTCTGGTGGCTATTCAAGTGAGCCTCGCTCTGTGCACCTGCATGAGTCCCCGTACCAAACCCGTCTCCCAGTGGCCATCTCCAAACCATCTACTGTGTCCTCGGCGACTTTTCCAACCGCGACCATATGACCTATCGTCGGTATGTTTCTCCCTCTTCACCAGATCACATCTCAACTCAATCTGGCGCCTCTCAGCACATACTTGCGCGTGGCGGACGGTGGCACTCTGTAAGCACCAATCGGACTACCCTATTCCTGCTTTCCTTTAACCTCAGCGAACAGCGGCCTCGATTTCGCCCCCGTTGATCAATCTTCTGTCAGAGAAGATGCTCCCATAGTCGTGGTCCAGCATGGACTTACGGGAGGTATAGTCCGTCCTCGTTTCAATCGATAGTACCTTTTCCGCTGACAATCGCATCCAGGATCCTATGAACCCTATGTCAGAGCAGTATTAAGCCACGCATGCGCACCTGTCGAAAAGGGAGGTTTGGGCTATCGTGCCGTCGTGATCAACTTTAGAGGCTGTAAGTCGCAGCATCCCACCACGAACGTTGCCTATTTTAATACTGGCCACGCAGGTGCAGGAGTGCCTCTCACAAGCTATCGCCTCTACTCTGCCGGTCACACTGACGATACTCGAAATGCACTAGCCTACATCCACCATCAATTCCCCAAAGCCCGTCTCCTTGGCCTCGGTTTTTCCTTGGGATCCAACGTGCTCACAAGATACCTTGGAGAAGAAGGTGCTCAAACACGACTCCAGTCAGTCTGTGCATTGGCATGCGTATGTAAAATTTTCTCCGCCGGATCTCTCTTTACTGATCTAGACTGTCCCCAAAGCCATGGGACTTGAAAGCCAATAATGACGGGTCAGCACCCCCTCGTCTTCTCCCTCTAACCGCTTCTTCTGACTCCTCACAATTAGTCTTCTCAATTCCTTCCTTGGGAAGCACATTTACTCAAAAGGAATGGGCGGCAATCTTCAGAACCTCCTCAAAAAGCATATCGACTCACTCTCGGGAGACCCAGCGCATCATGTGGCCATCGCCGCGAAGACGGCCGTCGGCCTCAGCAACCCGACACTAGCAGATTTCGATCAAGAGTTTACGAGGATCGCAGGAGGCCCACCCCCGCACTTCCCGTTCCCCAGCTCTGAGGAATACTACGTCTGGGGTTCGAGCGATAAGATGATTCCAGATATCACCGTTCCTTTCCTGTCTCTCAATGCAGAGGACGATCCTGTGGTGCGCCATGTGCCAATGCACGGCGGAGAAAACGGATCGGTGGTCATGGTTCTCACAAAGCGAGGAGGCCACCTCGGCTGGTTCCAAGCAGGTAATGGCTTCGTGGATAGATGGACGACTCGGCCGATCCTCGAATGGCTTAAGCTCATGGGCGATGGCCTTGCCCCCTCAGCTGATTCGTCGAAAGCTCCGAAATTATTTGTGGACGAAGAAGGGTGGTTACGCGAAGAAGGCCGACCACACTTGGGATGCAAAGAACTATCGGAAACGATTGTAGAAGGGAATAGTGGCGAAGCCGGGATCTTGCAAGGTCTCTAAAATAATGCATTGGGACTTTCTTTTTGACGGACTGTACAATTTGGATTCAATCACACGCATCACCTTGTAGCAATAGAACAGCACTCATGGAAGCTACATACATACATAGACTTATTTAATTTAATCGCTATCACTGAATGTGATACCTTCGTCTTGCTCTTCCTCTTCTCGTGTTCGCTCGTACTGGCTGATGTCGACAGAGACCGTGCCCTCCTCGATGAGGGCCTCATCTTGCGTATCGAGGTTTTTATTACGTTCAAACAGTTGCCGTCCTACCAGTTACCCATAAACGCGCTGTTCTTCCATGCACAAAAAAATACGCACCCGACAATCTCTGCTGCGCCTTTTTGTACTCCTCGCGCTCCTTCGGCGTTAGCCCTTTAAGCTTCTCATCTTCCTCCTGCGCTTTCTTCAAGCCCATTTCCTTGTCAAACTTGGCCTTCCACGCTTTAAATGACTCCAAAGTAACGGGAGTCCCGCGTGTTTTAGCTTCCTCTTCCTACGGCAGAATCAGCAATTGGTGCGGAGTGCGTGGGAGGTGGATCATAACCTCTAGCGCTAACCGCTCCAACTCCTTCTCGATCCTGTCCTGCTCTTGTTTCTTAGATCGGGAGAGCTTGGACAGCTGTTCACGGAGATGCGACACGAGGGTAAACGTCATTGCCATTCCCAGATTTTCTTCACCCTGCAAAAAAANGGCAGGTTAGAATTGAGCTCGAGCACGAGGTCTCCCTCTCCGAGCCCACACCCGTAAATAAACTCACAATCGCCAGTAAATCTTTGATTAGAGCACCGATCTCGCTCTCTGTGAGTTCTCCGTCGACAACGGCCAGTTTGAGTTCTGGCAAGACATCCGGGTATGCTTCAGGATAGCTCACTGATAACAGAAGCTTTACTGCCCGGCCGGTGAAAGGATTGTTGCGTTAGAAAACTCGTGTGTAGACTGAGGTGAAAATTCAGTGTTAGCTTACTCTTTGGATATCCGTCCAGAGGGTCATCCTCTTCGGCCTCGATATCAAGTGCGGTATCAGATATTCCTTGACAAGATGATCCTCAGTCCAAGGGGTAAGGGAGAGGTGATGGCCGATTACACGAACTCTGGAGTTCTGTTGGATAGATCGATTCTAGGACCTAAGAGGAAACAGGGAAGGAGAACAGGGAGACGATATCAAGAGGAGCTGGCTAACCTCCAGCTCTTCCAAAAGCGCCTCTGAAGCCATGGCCGCTGTCGAGGATGAGAGTTTAGTGATGACATTGACCGCCAATCAGAGTTCACTTTGGGCGTCACGTGAACATTTGAAATCCTTCCGTGCCTTTGCCTCCTCCGTTGTTGGCAACTTTGAGCTCAACGCCGCTCGTCATGTTCTCCAACAGACTCTTCCACACATGTTCGTCTGTCGCTAGAGCCGTTTCTGCGCGGCCTGCATTCCTCCATGCCTCCAACTTCCGAGCCATGGCAACACAACCGCCGTCCCGGATCCAAGACGAATTCGCGGTTCTTCAGAAGCACACGGGGAACACAAAGTCCTCTTCGCTCGGCGTAGAGGACCTCTGGAGGCATCAGTCAAGCGACGCCCTTGAGGAAGCTAAGAGGTTTCCTCCTGCGCATGCTTACTCCGGTGCGTCATATATTGCAGAGGATACGACCTATGACTCAAGCTCTTTCGTCAGGCCGAAGTGTACCGGTTCATTCAGGCAAGGTTGCCGAGGCCATTCGTTCCCTCGACGGTATTCTTGGTCGCAACAGATTCCGATATCAACTTAGACTGCAGGAGCGTCACGAGAAGAGGGGCGAAAAGCTCCGCAGATTGAGGAGCGAACGGTGGAGAAAGCAGTTTGCGGCGGAGGTGCGTTTGTCATTTCAGTCTTCTGTTTCCGATTATAACGCGTTTTATCCTGCCTCAGGTTCGAAAAAAGGTTCAGCTGGTCACAAAAATCCGCAACAGAGGAGCTTAATATCCATCCATCTATCTACCTTTCACTTTAATATATTTTTACTTCAGGCAGGGGAGCCCCTACGCCAACGAAACATGAACATGTCCGTATCCGGACCTTGGTGGCAAAATGGTCCATCATGTTGTATCAACCTAGTTCCGTCAATACTGAAGTAACTCCAGTAATTTGGCCCAGTCCCTTTTTCTGTTTGCCGACTGGTTTCAAACGTCCATAAACCCAAAGCCCTGACTATTCGAGCCCCACGCGCAGTAGCGATATCGGGAAACAGCTGGCTGATGATGTTCACCCGCGCTGAAGGACGAAGGCCCGTCCGAACCCAGAATAACTGGTGAGCTTCTCGGTGCCACTAGACACGGTGACGCCGTTTTCGACGAACCCCAGCGTGTCTTCTTTACGTGAAAGCATATACGTGGAAAGGCTTTGGGGACGCACACGTCGGAAGACTGAGAAATCTCGCGGACACTCAGGTCGGAGCATATCTTGAAAGTGCGCAGGAAATGGAAAGTGGGGAGCTAGTTCGGTATCTTAAAAGAGGTCAGGGATCGGCACGTTCCGATCGCCTCACTCGTATGGTGCTGTCCCATGCCCCCACGATGCAAACGACCGTTGGCTTGCCTGCAGGCAACGCCTCTTAAAAGCGCCCTCGTCCCCAGCAGTTAGCGTCATGTTCCTATCGCTATAATATTCCCCTCTCCGTAGCCTTTTAGACTTCGTCTTTCTCTTTTCTGGTCAACGCCATGTGTCACAACGTGCGTCCGCGTTCATCCGTTCCCCCCCCATGCTGCGCTGACTCTTTCCGCTGTCCAGATCATCGACGGACGCTACCACACCCAGTGCTTGCACTTTGTCGAGATGGCGACACGCACCGTCGACTGCCTCCAGAACAACTGCTTGTTCAGTTCTCGCCATGCGCACCCAGTTGGTATGCACGCGTCTCCCATCCCCCGACGTTTTCTCCTGGCCCTTACGGACTGGTGTTTTCTCCCTAGGTTGCCGCAACTCGCAGTGTGTTCGGTTGATGGCGCTGCCAGTTAAGAACCCAATTCGGGTCAGCCCTGCACAGTGCCCGAATTGCATCCACAACAAAAAGTTGGGCAGCTTCCTTGCACCCCAACCAACTAGATGATTCGCTTCCGCTATTTTAATACTTAAGCTTCGACTTTCACGCTGGATGCGGCTGCGCCGAACATTTACACTTGGGTTTTTGTGCTTTCTTGGTTTCCTTGGATATCCTAGGTGTCGTATAATGTCTGGTCAATCTATTGTGCTGTATTTATTTTGCAGCTTGTACTTAATCGTCCCGTAGCTATAGGCTCGTAGGTACATACTTATGTTCCCTTGTAGCAATATGAACGTTATGACTTAGGCGCTTGGCCTTGTTCCCACTTCGGGGTTGCTTGTTGCCTGACTTGGTTTCCCACCGTAAGCGCCTCTTCTTCTTGAGCGCGTTGGCGACGGCCTTATACTTTCTTCACAAGAAAAAAACAAAGGACCCTATTCAGCTCTTCAGATAAATATGCAACTCGTCGAAGGTGTTTCCTTGACTGGTTCCACCTCTTCTCCCTTCAGCCAACACTCCCTCCTTCTTCATCATGTCTTTCATTTTCAGGCTCCAACCCAACGGCGTCCCTAGTTTGCGCGAATACACGACAAAGGCCACTCTTCCGTCGCTCCAATATGAGCAGTATGACTCCATCCTCCCTCCACCTGGTCATGTTAGCCACCAGAACCACTTGACGATTCGGCCAGAGGCTTATCGGCGACTGGAAATTATGCATGGAATACCGGATTCCGTGTGGACGAACATGGGAGTTTGTCAGTTCGAATTCACCCCCTGTGCATACATGCCTGGACTAACTCTTTACCCCTGCAGGCCTCGACATACTCGTACCATCCACTCATCTCCGAACGAACTCCGCCACAGGTGACGGGCTCACCGTTCCGACCCCTCTTCCCAAGGACTTCCCCGACTACCTTGAGGCGCGTCCGGACCACATCCATCGGTGCGCAAATCTTTCTGTCTCTACACTAGATGGAAGGAAATCTCTAAACCACGTTTGATTCCCCAGAATCATCCCATGGATCGATCGACTGCCGTTCGCAACCGTCAAACGTATTCTACACCTGTCCTTGCCGGAAACGAGCGACTGGGCATTCCGCCCTGCGGCCCAGTCCCATATTGAGCTGGACCCCGAAATATTCTGCTACTACACGTGGTCCCCGCGCACAGCTCCCTCCGATCCTTCAGTCGCGAAAGCTATGGAGAGAAAGAGGGTGCTGGTCGCTATTCAGCCTCCATGGGTATTGACGTTGCGGGACTTGGAGCAATTCGCGGATTCTCCTTCTGTTAGCGTTTCCTCTTCTTTCCATCTACGCCTTTGGTGCTAACTGATTGGTTGTGTCCACTCTTCCTTCACATAGTTCCCTCCGTTCGCTGTCCCTGGCAATGACTTCCCTTCGTACTCTTCCAATGATCGGCTATGGGCCAAGGTGAGCTAGGCGCCTTTGTTCTCCAACACGGAATTGCCCCGTTGCTCACAACTTTATCAGGTGTGGGACGCCTGTGTGCGAGAGAAGATACACTTCTTCGTCTTGACATCATACACCCACTGGGTTTTCGGATTCTTCAGCAAAGGTACAGACAATCTTCTTCCTCTAATGAAACCCGACCCTAATACAAGCATTCATTGAATACTCTAGGCTACACACAGGCATGGGTCACTAGTATCCTCGACTTTGACTCTAAAACCCCCACAATCATCGAAGCCCTCACTTACTGGGTCGCATCTGCGATGGGCCGCCCAGGAGGCATATTACCTCCCAAGGTGGGTTTCGAAATTGATCCAAATTCTTTCCAAAGACCTTCCACGGCCTACGATCTTCTTGCCTACGGCGGAGCTGAAGTTATCATGGCACTTTGCATGCTATAATCGATCGGATCGAGTAAAAAAAAAATAGTACCCCCAAACAAGAAGCTCATTCGCTTTTTCTCATCCTCCGTAGGTATTCGCAGCCCATTCTTCGAACCCGTTGAAACTCCCTCAACCTAATCGATACGAGTGTGTAGTTTTCGACGACGACTCGGATTCCGATTGGGGCGGGAGCAGTATTGGTAAGTTCGACCTACCAGTACCCTCGCAATCATGCTGCTCGTACCGGTGCTAATTCATTGATTGTTGTGTCCCAAATGAACAGCAACTGACGAGTCCTCTGCCGGAGCTTGTCCGACGGTCCTGACTTCCACCGATGGTGGCGTCCTTGAAAGAAACATATACAGTCCGAGCAAAAAGAACACGTTCCCTCTCATCCACGAATGGCTGGAGGAGAAAGAGAAGGCCCAGCAGATGATCGATCCGACAGACGATCACGACCCAACGGAACGATATTGGCAAGACCCGATAGAGCAGTCCCCCTTTGTCTGGGAAGTCCTTCAAAGCACTTATCAAGCAAACGGAACGCTAGTCCAAGGTCAACTCCCGTGCGTTGGCGATTGGTTGCATTGATATCGCAATTATTATTACAACTGTCCATGTTTCATCCATATGCATGCCAATGTAGCTATAGTATAGTATACCCACTACTGTATCAATATCAAGAATGTGACGAAGGTGCAGCTTCGGGGCTTTGTCCGCCATGTATCGAGCTCGNTGTTCTCCCGAGTGACTCTTCCGCTGGGTTTTGACTCTGGTTTGTCGTTTGTGTGACAGTGGGGTTAATTTGTCCGACGGGAACGAAGAAACGGGGACGAGGGGAAAGATTGCTCGGTGGTGGGACCTATAGTACCTTTGAGATGGAAATGAACAGGGAAAATTTTGGTCTTACTGACGGCTACGATGGGTGATATCCATACATAACTACTTTCGATGTCTTGGGATGAGTAAAATTCCAGAATGATACCGAGAGCATCTAATTGATGGTGGCAATTAGCTCGCAATTTAGACCTCAGAAGATTGGCACACCAACCCGCGACGGCCACGAGTTCATTATCGTTGAACGCATAGCGTTCCACAACTACGCGAGTGGCATCTGGTGACGGCGGTTTATGTGATGGTGGAGTTGGTAAGTGAGACGCGGGCGATGTAGCCGAGATTCGTGCATCTAATGAAGGCGAATTCGGACCGTCGAAGATTCGTTGCGCAAGAACATAACAGGTCGTAGCAATTATTCTCGGAGGATATAACACACAGAGCGGTGTTCGGTAGCTGCAGAACGGGGTTAGGTGATGATGGAACGAACGATAAGAACGGACTCACGAGTCGTGGGCCAAGCTCCACGCGAATTCCTGGACGGAGGACGGGCTACCGTAGGACTCGAAGAGGTCCACGAGTTCAGCATGTGGACTTTCGACAAAGAAGTCAAAGCACAGGGCCTCTAGCAGGACCTCTTCTGTCAAAAGGATGGCCGAGCTGCGTTCATTAACTTCCTGCACGATCGTACCATGTGAGCAATTAAAGAAGCAAGAGTGAAGACTACGGCGGGACCTACCTGGCTATCTTCCGGGATTTGCTTTGGATCTGGAAGGTTCGCCACCTTGGCTTGATACACTCTCGCCACATCAATGAGTTTGCGTCCGCACTCCTCAGTCTTCGTAGCAAGAAAAATACACGTCGCGGCGACATCCTACCGGTAAACGTGTGAGATGATATGAAATGAAGAAGGGGCAACCAAGACCGACCTGACGATGAAACTCTTCCAATGAATATCTCATGTAGAACCTATGAAACCAGGTTGCAGCAGTACATAGGGCAGAGGTTGGCCTAGAATGGCGATATATGAGCCTAGCGGATAGAGACCAGGGCTATATACATACAGCTGGAGCGACGACCCGAGACGAAATAGAAACTCAATACCTCGTGCTCTGTCATACAGCTCTTTGTGCAAAGAGCAAGACGAGGGGGTGTTCAGGAGTTGGTCGAAGTTGAAGTACCATTGCGAGGAGTGTATTGAGTCCATGATGGAGTCGACCGGCTACAGTAGCAGGCAGGTACAGCAGACCGACGTTGTCGTATCGGAGCAACCTGCAAACGTTGAGTCCAACCCCCTTCCTTTTCCGGCCTCTTGATCGGAGATTCTCAAACCGCTTACGTCATTGAGACGAGCTGAGGATGGATCCAGTTGCGCCGCTCGTGGACTTGCCATGGCCTCTGCAATGCGGAAATCATACTATGAGGACTTCATCCAGAGCTATCGACCGACACCGCACAAGCAGTAGTCATTTATGGACATTACCCGCCCTATTTATTCTCGTTATCACCCCTTTTTTNAACGCCCTGCGCCAATGTCATGGATGTCCAGCAGTCAGTGTTTCCACCTTCCGCATTCTGAATCTGCGCACAAAAAATATGGTCTATCTTGCCGATGAAGGGTTGAAAGTCTGCGTTCTAGCCCTCGGATCTTCCCTTCTCTTGCCACATGAAATCTCGGTAAAAATGGCAACGTTGCGGCGTGCAGCTGCCAAAGCCACTGTCGGTCCCCTCCTGGTCCGCACGAAACGTGCGATAAACGATTGCTTCTGCTGAGCGAGTAGACGCACTACTGGGCTTACCCCTTCGAGGAAACATTCATATCACCGATCAACCGTGCTATGGGATAGTCGATTTGCTTGGTCGCCCTCTGTCATGATCAGCTGAGCATGCATGCTTCCGGTCTCCCTTGGACCGAGCCCTCTCTGCCTCTGCGCGACCGAGTCCAGTTTCTTCTCCCGGCACGACTTTGAACAACTACCGTTTTAATCATCGGTTTCACTCCTTCACGAAATTCGTAACGCATCTCCCTTTGCTTATCATTGTTCGCGGGAGTGTTTTTTTCNCCATCTCCCGAGAACGGGGGCCCTTGGGAATATTATGCCCGGTCGAATGGTCTTCAGCTTTCTCTCTCTCAAGAGCGCTCGAGGGGGCCGTTCCGGAGTCGGGCCTAACAAATGCTCGAGGCTGCAGCATGGCATTCTCAGCCACCACCCCAACACCTTTCCCCCGTCCCTCCCTAACGGAGCTTCTTTTTCGTCCGCCCTTCCGGGCTTTATCTCCTGTACGTTTTGCCAAAAAACGTAATTCTTGATCATCCGGCTCTTTTATGACGCAGACCACGCTTTGGATGGTAGGGTAACAAATGGTATATGCACAAACATCCCAAAAGTAAGTACAATCAGGAGCAATAAACAAAAAAGTCAAAATTCTATGTCTAAAGGGAAAAAAAAGAAGCACTGGGAAACAACATCATGGCGCAGCGCAGCCCACATCGTGTGCACCCCCAAACCCGTCTAACCCAGCGCGCATATTAGCGAATACATAATCTATGGAGCCCCTCCCCGACCGGCACCCCCTCCAGGAATCCCTCCAGCGGCTTGACAATTGGGGCAAGGCCTGGGCAGCGAGCGATCTGCGGACAACAAGTGAAAAAAGAGTCAGATAAATGTTCCAACGAAAAAGAGGGTTGATATTCCTTACTGATCTGCTCGGGGTATTGGCGGCTGAGTAGCGTTTACGGAAACGAACATGGTTGTCGTCAGCTCGTGTTGTTCGATCAAAGAAGGGCAAATCGCAAACACATACTACTGCCAGCAAGTGGTTCTGCAATCAGTTCCGCAATTTTCAGGATGCGCGGTGCTGAATCGACAGAAACGATCATCACATTGGACCTTTTTTAACAGACGTCGATCAGGGTACGATTCTCTCTTGTCACAAGGAGCCGCGTACCATTTGGTCGGGCTAACACAAAATTATATGTGGCGTCAAGGATTGACCGTCGGAAAAGGTTAATAACTTAAATGCTTACCAGACGATAGCTGTGGCCACAAGGGGTGTAAGTGTCTTGAATCCTTTTGATCGGAAAGCTGTCAACAGGATGATTCCAAAGGTAGAAAAACTCGGGCAACGAACTGGCGCCAGCGACACATAGCAGGGATGAGTGATAAAGTTTGGGGTGATGTGGGCGATAGAAGGAAGGCGTGGAACGAAAATGCGGGAAGCAGGGTTTGGAGGAGAGACTGGGATTGGAACTCTGGTTGTGGTGAGCATCCCTCCCTGAATCGCCCTGTCTTTATAATTTGGCGATTCGTTCGCCGCAGAAGGAGCCATTCCAGTGGAAAACTGATCCCTATCTTTGTGACCACTGTGTTGGGCTAGCTTAGGGAGCGATAATGAAGTTGTTTCGATGCACTGTTTAATTGGCCCCGAAATGGAACCTCGCCAGAGAGACATAAAGGTCTCCATCACGATCTGGCCCAAAATGCTAAATATCTTCACAGCCTATGTTAGCATTGTTAAAAGTCTAAACCCAAAACACAGACCGTCACCTGAATCCTGTGTGCCTTCAATGATCTCGTCTATTTTCTAACGGAGAACGAGGAGTCACTGGCCGAAATTGGGGAGTAAAATGCCTTGGCCTCTCTCTCAGGCGCGTGGTTATGATGAAATATGCGAAATGTCGTCATTGAGAGTGGAGGCCTTGAGCTACACCAAGCCTGACTTGAGAGGGGTATCAGTATGCCACTACTATCTTGGGTTCATGTCCAACGACTGGGCTTCGCCAGATTATAGGTTTAATGATGTTGGAAGAGAAAGCAAGAGAATGTTCATCTAAACTCTTGTGGTAACTTTTGTGCCGGACATGACGCACCGCTATCTCATCTTATTGAACCGACCAAGGGTCTGGCCTTTATCGTCGGAGAGGGAGAGAGCAGATAATCAGTAATCGCGTGAATCTCATCGCGAATGAGCCGGGGAGTAGAGCTCACGAGACTAAATTTATACACATGCAGAATGTTGTACAGATGCCGATTTTGCATACTCCGATTCCGTTTCTCTATCCAGCGAACATGCCAACGAGATATTGGCTGACGCCCTCGGGAGTTAAACTTCCCACATCGGAAAATACGAGCGAAATGAGATCAGGTCTATAGGGAGACAATCAACTCATATCCGGGGAATAGTAGGCCAGAACGCGCTGCCTGCAGGCATTGCTGTAATCATACCTAGTGTAATCCACATGAGGATTGTTCTCCGAGATTTGTTCTTGGGTAATTCTAGCGGGAGCAGTGGGAGGGGATTGCGGGTCGGTGGTAGTGTTGGGAGGTCTGCTGACCGAAGCGGAACGGGCAGGCCGAACAGGGCGCAAAAATGAAAGGATTTTGGAGTTATGACTGGGAAGATCATATTGCGATAGCGGGAAAAGACGGTGGAACTTGTAGCTAATAAAGGTGACGGATATGAATTTTTATCGATGAAACCTTGAGCGCGAACTCACCTTTCCGCAAGGGCATAGAAGGGTTTGTTGGCAGCACGAGCGATGATGGCGATCTGATTGCTGCCCACAGCATTGACAAGACCTCCGCTCTCGACAACAGCCTCCGACCCTACCAGGACAAAGTCGACCTTGTCCATGACGTATGCCACAGCAGAATCCAAGATGACACTGCAGGGAACACCAGCCGCGATCAGAGCTTCGGCGGTTTTGAGGCTGAGATTAAGATGGGAGACAGTGAATACGACGGTATACCGGGGCGTGGGCGGAAAGGACGCACCCGAGACCTCGAGGACGGGCTTCTGTCACGAAGACTGGGGACGAGGAAGATAAATGGCAGGTGCGAGCCACTGGACACGATTGGCCATACCTGATATGCGCTTACGTTGGTGAGCCAGAAGAAGAGTTTGCATAACGACTCTGGAATAAGAGTGGGTCAGGATCTGATAGAGTAGATTAGCGAAAACCACGAAAGAGGAGATGGAACAGCCAAGAAGGACACACGACAGAACCGTCTTTGATGAAGCCAACAGCAAGCTCTGCAATTTTGCTTCGATAAGTCAATGCTTCTTCCGCATACTTTCGCCCTTGTCGGATAAGCTCTCTTTTGAGATCGGTAAAGTTCTGCGAGAAGACGAGTGGGTGGCTGGGAGGGGCGAGGGACAGGCGATAACGAGACATACGGCCGAGTCATGAGGAAACAAGGTTACAAACTCGATGAAGAGCTCGCAGCCTGCACTGACGCCGATGGAGTTTGAGACCCGGGACTTGAGCGATTTTTCCCCCTCGTGGAGGGCATTGACGAGCTCGAACATGGTCCCAGCTGCAGCGGGGTCATTGGAGGCCGGAAGAGAGGCGAGAAGGGACGGCACCGTCGGAGTTTTCGATCAGGTCGGTGAGGGCGATGATGGCTGCGAGAGGAATGGCGATCTCTTCATTTTCGAGGATGCGGCTGAAGGACTGGTAGATGTCGAACATGATGGGAAGAAGGAAATGACGTTTGGGTATATTTTATCCGATCAGGCGCAACGCAGGCGTGGGCGTTGTGAGCGCGGGCTGGGTGACGACTGCCGGGGCGGAAACAACGGGGGTGCTCCGGAGGAACAAGGGAGACAAGGCGACGACGTGCTCGACGACGACGGACGGGGAAAGGGAATAAATAAAGATGTGGGTGTGTGAATGTTGTCGGGGAGATTACACGTGTAATCTCGACCGACGCCCATCGCCCGATTAATG
>JANBPK010000295.1:0-10614 GCA_027579435.1 Candolleomyces eurysporus | reverse complement strand
ATAAGAAGTTAAAAAATAAGATAAGAGCAAAGATAAGAGAATAAAGAGACCAATAAAATAAAATAAAATTANGGCAAGAGATAAAATAAAAAAAAACAAAAAAAAAACAAAAACCAGAAATAAATCAAAACATGTTATAGACCAACTTAGACCAAATAAAATACTAATACAAGCTGTATAGTCTATATAATACCTGATTCATTTCATTTTTTTNGACTCATTTTTACTATTTATCTGATAGACTTAATGTTTTATAGTAGCTGTACTTTGATATTGCACAGCTATTTAGTATATTTGATTTAATTATGGACAATAAACTATGTAATGCTTAATAGACTATGGTTATAAGCAATGTTGCTTTATAGTATATAACTTATTCTTGATGTATCATAAAATTTTAGCTTGTTCTCAAAAATCTATCTTTTGAGCCAAGTAACCAGCTAGCAAATGCTAGTATTAACCGTCAAGAAACTCTGAACTTACAATTTGCAACTATTTTGCATTCAAATCTCTTTCAAATATTGACTCAAACATCAATATCAACAATTCTTTTCTTGCTCCTGCCAAAACCTTAATCTTCATAACCTATCTTAATATTTTGGTCAATTTTATTAGCTAAAACACCTATCTAACAACAATTTTTAAAAGATGCTTATTATTCTATTGAATCATTTAAAAAGTCCAAAATTTCAGAGAATTGGATGTAACAGGTCTGCTGAGCAAATTCTCATGGCAGACTTGCCAGCCTGTTGTCAAACAATGTCCATAGCCAAACAGTGCTCATAGCCAAACAGTAGCCAAACAGCCATGCACGCCCACAGCTTGAAGCTTGATTATCATGACCATTGCGATCCTTTATGCCTGGTGCTATTGTTGACCTTCTAGCTGTCCTCCATGGTCACAAAACTCTACAATATTTAACCTTGAAAGCTTTTGTAGTCATCAGAAAATATATACAAATCTTGAAAACCAACATACTCTTTGTTTAAATAGCTAATAATGCGCAGCTAAATGCAGCTCTTTCTTTTTTGCCAGATTTTGTTCAATGATTCACTGTCAAGTGCCTTTGGCATGGAGCTTGACCATGCGGCTGATCTGTGGCAAATGGCAAAAGATTATCTCTGAAAGCTGCTCTCTTTTCTTTTGTCTGTTGATGATTATTGTGCATTCAAGAAACATGGGTGGTCCCAACAACTGAGTACATTGGCACTAGTCTGAGTTCTTGGAGTCATATCAATTCAATTTGCAGCTGTTATTCTCCTTTATTTTTTCTCACTTCTCTGTACCAACAATCTTTGCAAATATCACAAGCCATTGACAAAGAGCTTTTTTNAAATATTGTGTTGTCTATATTCAAAATACTGAAGCACAGCTAGGCCACCATGTTTATTTATACTTTCACCATGAGTTAAGCAATAGTTATGTTGGTTTCTGGCTTACAAATGATTCTGCTTCAGATTATCTTACAAACTATTATCACAACTATTCAGTTTAGAATAATATATGAATATACTATGCAAAGCTGCCAAAGTTGCTGACCATCATTTTATAGACAAATTTATTACAATTCAATGGCAAAGCTTACTGCTTTTGAGATGGTACATCATTTGATTTTTGCACCCATATTCTATTGATAATAACATTTAAAAATCCAGGTTTTCGGCATCAAATTTAGCCAGTTTATTTAATGTGATGTACAAGGACAGTGCTTCCACTAACACTGATTTATGCAACTTCTCAAGCCTTGGCATCAATTTCATGGCATCATTCTCAACAGAGCATGTCTGGGACTGCTTTGTCTTGCTTGGCCTATTGAAAGACTGCAAAAAGGTTGGAAACTTCCTCAAAGTTTTACATACAGGCAGCCAGTCACAAATGGTTCAACAATGCCATACAAAAAATAAATAAATAATTCATTACATATGGGCAGCCTGATGCTGTACATCACATTTGCAATAAATGTGCTCACTTTTACAAATACTCTGATGGCGAAATTTGTGTGTATTTCCCATTCTCAAACCTGTAATTAGTGCTCATTTGACAATTAACATGTTATAGGCTACTATTAAGCCACTGTTGCAGATGGTTTGAGTATTGGGAGGCCATGCTATAGCGAATCATGCTGCACAAACTTGCTAACAAGCAATCAGGATTACTTTTGCCAGGATCATTTTAAAAACTATAACATATGTGCCATTGTTGGCTGCAAGAATCCCATAACAACTGAAAGCATTTTCAATGCTGCCACAGGCAAAACAACAGTGCAAAAATAAAAAGCCTGCTCACTTTCTCTTTATCAAGCAATTGAAAACAAGCATAATGAAAAGGGACTGGAAGCTTCCTTTTTTAGCAGCAACTACAACAAGCATATACAGCATTTCTTTCAAAGCTACCTGTTATTGCAAGCAGTCTTTTCAACATGAAGTATCCAGCAGATATACAAAAAGACAAGACAACATTTTTCCAAATGGACAACAGTAATATTGTTATAATGGTACAGTTCAATTCTGGCACTGTTGGAGTTGAAGATCTTCCAGTTGATGAATTCTGCCCATCAAAATCAGATGAAGAAAATAAGAGGGTTAAAGCCAGATTTGGTGGGGTTGGACTCATAATGAGCAAACATTGGTACAATCATGCAGAGTAGTGTTTGCAAGAGCAACAATGTATGGTGCAGAGGCCATCTCAAATTTCCTCATCATGCTCAAGAACACCTTTTTTGGTTCTTGGCTCTCACAAACCTGAGCACATATTTTATAATATCAACTGTTTTGCTCACCAACAGGCTGACAAAAATCCTTGGTTTAATGGCATTGGTATATGTGTTGATATTTGGCACTTCAAAAACAAGCATGCAGTTACGCATGAGTATTGCCAAAAGCATTGCAATCCAGCAATGTATTCTGAGCTGATGGTAAACGGAAAATAACTGTTCAATATATCTGTTGCTAAATAGATAAACACATGGCTTGGTGGCTATTTGGCAGTTTGTTGAGAAATGATAGGCATTAAGTACAACTTTTTTTTGAACAAGATGATCTGTTTGCACAACCTTTCAATTCTTAAGCAGCTGTAAGCATTTGAGGCAAATTTTTGTTCATATGATAACACAATATGATTCTATTATCAAGTACAACTATAATGTATTATATGTCCTACAATATGACAAAGAGAAGGAAAAGAAAATGAAAGGTACCACAAGTGCCAAAAAAAAAGAATGACATTTGTTGACAGAATAAACAAGAATAAAAATAAAACATACCACTAATATCTACTTGAAAGGATTCAACTTTGAATATTTTGCCCAATGGCCAAGCAAAGTACAACCTGCATTGAAAAAGCGCTTCTTCATGTCTTGGTCATCACGCCTCTACGTAAGAATATGGTCTCCATAAGTCTGTGGTTGAAGTGGGACCTGACCAGGAAAAACCTCTGCAAAGCGCTTTGAAAACAAGGGAGTCAACTCTTTGAGCCTCTTCATCATGGTAAACCTATGTACCATGTCAACAATGTACATCATAAATTGCCAATGCTTGGTAGAGTCAAGAATGGTTGGTGGTGGGCCTGGAATGGGTTAATTGCAACCTAAGATGATAGGAGACAGGGGGGGGGATATTGCCGGACTAAGTAAATGCCTGGAGAATAGTGACCTGGTCAATAGATAGATTTTTGGTGTTAATCAACAGAGTTGAGAGAACGTCTTCAGTCCATTCAATATCAGGTTCTAGTGAAAAAGCAGAGACAGATTTGGTAGCCTTCTTTTTTCTGAGTATGTAATTGATAAGCTTGATGGTTCCATCAGAATCTAGAGAAAGAGAGCAAAGATGTTTTTCCTTTTTTTTCTCTTTAGAGCGCTTACCAACAACAATAATCTTGATGATTTTGACCAAAGAATCCAAGTCAGATTTACAAGAGTCAGAGACTTTTGCCAACTAAAATAATGCCTTTTTGCAGGCCTTCACAGTTTTTCAGTCACTAAAAGCATTGAATTAGAGAGTCTTGTAGTTGATTTGAGCCAGAATAGTTGTCAGGTTCTCACAGGTAGCCTCTTTGCAGTGAAGAATTGTTGAAAGTATGTGACCAGTTTGACTCACCTCTTATTTTGCTTTTCTTGTTTTCTTTATTTTATCTTTTGCCTGATTGTATTTCATCTTATCGGTCTCCTTATTCCTTTATTTTTGCTTTTATCTCATCTTTTGATTTGTTATCATTCTAGTACTCTTTTTCATGTTTTTGGCAATTACTCCCAGTTCTCTGATTGTTGGACTCTAATTGACTGCCTTGCTGTCTAAACAAGAATCACATATAAGTTTATTTGATAGAGTGCTTGGTGACCAGGGTGCAGGAGAGCCAGAAGCCAGAAGCCGTTTGCAAATTGTAAAACTCAAGTATGCCAAGAGAGAGCTTGGCTGCAAGAGTATTGGTGGCTCCATCAACCTTCTATGTGCCAGCCAGAAATGAAGGGAGCCTTTTGGCCAAGTGCATTGTTGCCTTTCCTGAATAAAAGACAAATATAAACATTCGTTTAAACCTCTATTATAAAGAGCACCATAATCATTCACTTACCTCAGGGTACTACACCAGACAAAAATGCTAGAGAAGGTTGGGATTCTTCTGATGTGTTCCAAAAGAGAAAGAGAGCACCACAAGTGTTGTTGTAATGCTCTTTTGACCAGACAGCATTCAGATATTGCATAACAATAGGCTTTTTGGAGCTGGAGGCAAGCTTTGTGACTAGAGCTGATGGTGGCATCAGATGAGCCATGTTGTCTCTGCTAAGGGTGGTGTTGAAGCAAGGTGCTGATCCTCAGCAAACATGCCAGCACCAGCGGAGGCAATACACTCAGCAAAACCCACCCAAGTCAATAGTGAAGCCATTGATGTGCAAGTTGCGTTCTAAGGCTCAAAACACAACAAAACAAAGAACCTAACTTTAACACCAACACACACACAAAACAAACACACCAAGTATCTTTGAAAGATAAGAGGCAGGCAAGGGTATAGTGAAAAGCGCTAAGTCTAGTTGGACTAAGGCTTCAGAATGTAAACTTTGCAATTGCAAGTTCGAGGAGGGAGCTAAGGCTCAACCAGGTTTGATGTTATTGCTTCAGAAGCTAAACTTTGTGGACAACTAACTCAATGACAAACGGATTTGACTTCAGAAGTGAGAACACGGTCTCGATGCGCTATAACTTTGACAACACGATGAGGACATGGCCTCAGAACGACTTCTGAACTTAAACACGCAAAAGATAACAGAAAGGCTCTTGTAGATTAAGTAGGTAACATGGACCTGGACACAAAATACAACACTAGCTACTTATTATATAGATTCAGTTACTTAGAGTTCAAGATTAAATACTGTAAATAAGTTTGGCAAACACATTCAAAGCAAACCAAAAATATAAACACATAAAACCAACTAGTTCAAAAGAGATAATCATATGAGGGTATCCAGGCTCCAGAATAAGGTCTTGATTTTTTTAGACTTGCACTAAGACGCATTCAGAACCACTTGCTGAGACAGCACTCCATTATTTCCACATGCTTTGATAGTTCGGAATACCATTCCAACTGCGCCCTCTGGTGAAAAGGAGTTTGCTGGAAATGCAAGTACCTCTGTCTTGGATCCTGTAGATCCCTCTGCCTTTGGTCCAATCCCATGCTGACTTCCGTTGGAATGCAGACTCAGGCTGCACTTTTCATATGACCACTCATCGACGCTGGATACAAGGTTATTGACCATACCGTACTCCAGTGGAGCTGGCTGATGGGAGTATAATCTTTTTCTGTCGGGATTGGCTCAGTGGTCTTTGACCCAGTGATAGATGGCAAGAGGACTCAGTCAATCGAGATGGGTCGAGTTTTGCATGTACCACAGCTTCATAGTAACCTTTTATCTTGCCTGTATTTCACTTGCTGTTCTGGTTTCAAAATCATCATTGATTCCACCTTTATGCACTTCATGCAGGACAAGAAACTCTGTTTCTGGGCTCAGATTACCCCTTCCAACGCTGCTTACATCGACGCTACCACTCTCCTGCTCCGGAATCCACTCACCTTGTTTCAACTTGCCTACTTGACTTGCAGCTCTGGCATGAATGCTTTTGTCACCACAACACGGTGGACATCCAGAAGCTTGTTTCCGGCGAAATGGTGACTGGTATCACTAGGGGAGTTCAAAGTTGACTGCAGTCGCGGGTGGCAGTGCCGTGGGTGGCTATAAGCGTCACACCGTGACTTTGAGCGCTGAAATTAATTATCATAGATAATTATCCATCCTGTCTTCTACCACAATGCCTTGCCAATCTGCCCATGATGCATACCTTCGAAAGTATATCTTATTCATGCTTTTCCGTGACTACGTTCTTGATTCAGACAGTGACTCAGATTCATTAGAGTCTGACTCTAGCGATGACGAGAATTTCGATCTCAATCTTACCATTTTGGAGACAATTCAACAGACTCAGTACCTTGGGGGCGCTCACGCAGACAGGAGAAGGCTGGAAGCTTACATCTTGCTTGGAAATACTCCAAACACCCTGGTGATCGTATGCGCTTTATGAAGATGCTCTGTGTTTCTCCCATTGTCTTTGACTTTGTGCTTGCATGTATCAAGGACCACTCAGTGTTTACCAACCAGTCCAACGTCTCTCAAACACCAGTCAACATTCAACTAGCTGTCACACTCTACCACATGAGTTGTTATGGGAATGCAGCATCTGTTTCTGATATTGCACACAATTGTGGATTATCAGTTGGATCTGTTGAACATTTCACCGACCGCTGCTTTACCGCAATCGAAGCACTTCATGACCAGTTTGTAAAACCACTCTCAAGCAATGAAAAGGAGGTAGAGAAGGAATGGATTGACAGTCACATTGGGATAAGTGGTTCGTTGTGGAGAATGTGTTTGGTCTGGACGCAGACCCGAACATCTCTCCTTCTAATCTTTCTCACTAGTGTCTGTTTATTGTCTCTTTTACTTCCTTTTTTTNAATTATGTTTTATGTCTCTATTCAAACAAGTACTTACCTAATTGGGAACCACACATAGGTTTAGGCGCAAGTGTCGTGCCTTCCCCTGTACGGGGACCAATGTCCACCAAGTCACCAAGTTTTCAGGTGCACTCGCTGATTCAGAGGTCCTTATCTCCGTGCGCCCTTCCGACTGTTCCCAAACATATATACTTTACTTAATTGTGGCAGGTCGAGGGATCTCTTCGCATCTCCCAAATTTATCACCCTTACATTCCCCCTATCTTTTTTCTTTTACTTTCAACGATTGTCTTATCTTATCACCCATCGAATCGAATTCTATTGAATATCGTTTACATTGATGTTGCTGTGGTATAGCCGTTGAGCAAAAAAAGATCAACACAGCAATTTGCTAGGTGTTGTACTCGTCCATTTAGTCTCCTTTGCACTTGCAAGACTTCTCGTCTCTACATTGTTGTGGAGAGAAGGGTACTTGATGTATGATGGAACAATCGTGGTTTTATCCAGTCGGCCTGGGTGGAATGATGATGCATACTTCACACGAAAAAGCAACTATGGTTTAAACCTTCAGGTATTTTTTCTTGACTGCATCTCTTGAGGTGTCTGATACCTTTATTAGATTAGGAATGTTCCTTCCAACTTGCAAATTGTTGATTATTTGCATGGGTTTACAGGCTCTGCACATGATGCAGCAGCCTTCGAATATACTGGTGCAGGGCTTCACCCAGATGTTCTATTCCAAGGGCAGGAATTTGCGTGGGCAGACTCAGCCTATCCTATCTCAGAACATGTTATACCCGTGCACCGCCAGCCTGCATCCTTCAAGCCTGAAAACAAGTTCTTTGACCATGTAGTAGCGGGCTTACATGTCTGCTCAGAACACTGCATGGGTGCACTCAAGGGAAGATTCCAATGCCTCCGTGGACTCCAAGTTAACATCAACTCAGCTGAAAATCACAAGCGCGCATGTTAATGGATCACAATTGCAATCATCCTGCACAATCTTGTTATTGATGCTGAAGGGAAAGCAGGTGGCATTCAGTTTCTCCCCAATCTCAATGAAGATGTACAGAATGGAGGTGAAGGTGTTGGAGCTGGAAACATACCTGCAGGCATCAATATTCAGAATGAAGCAGAGGTTGGAGAGAATAAACAGAATCAGTTGATTGTAGAGATATTGGTAGCCTATGGACAGGAGTTTGGAAATGAGGGTAGTAATGAGTAGAATTAGATTCAGAATAACTGTAATAGATCATAAAGGAGTGGATAGTACAAATGAAGGTAGATGGTATAGTGCTAGTAGTTAGCAATAGGAGAAACACAGGGAATTACAGTGAGGGTAATAAGAGAACGCACAAATGGGGGAACAGGTATAAGGTATCCAAGGTGTCACCTTTATTAAGAGTAAGTATTAAATGTCATCGTTTCAAATGGAAGATGAAGAATGAGGGTTAATAGGAGAAGAGGGCTGAGGAGAAGAAAGGGGTGAAGCTGAAAGACGTATCTTCTTCTGAAGTTGCTCATCATCCTTCTCAACATCAAGAAGATGAAGTCTACCTTCTTTCTTAGTCAGTAAACCAATCTCAACCATACGCATAATTTGACTATTTTTGTCAAGCTTAATCTGTCGAGCCTTCAAGATAGCCTTGCAAGCTGAGCTGGCTTCCTTCTCTCTGAGAAAGATGAGCTTTCCATGATAGATAAAAAAAAAGAAAATTATATGACTCCCTTAACTGCTTCAAGGAGAACATCCTCAAGGCTTCACTTCTTGGGAATAGCCTTGAGATTCTTCTTTGCATTCTGGACATGCTTTGCAGCATCAAACATAGAGGGTTTAGGACCTCTTTTCAGAGGCTCAGCCACAGCAGGAGGAACGTTCTCCTTGTTAGTGTTGACAGAACCAGAGTTAACCATGGGGATAGCCTGAGACACAACTGTGTTGCACAGAGCTGGGTCGATCAAATGATCGGGGATGGGTGGAGGAGCAGAGTGGGTGGCAGCCGTGTTCTGGGATGCTTGGAGATGCAGGACGCGTCACCCATCAGGTCCCACACCTGTTGTGATAGCAGAGGGAATGGCATTCGGGCGAGATGCTAAAAAGCGATGCATTGTAGCAAAAAACAGGAAGCACTGATTAATCTCTTCTGAGATAGATGAGAACATGGGACTTTAACAAGGAAAATCAAAACTCACCCCAGAGATTACAAGCCTCGCTTGTTGTGGTCTCATCCGGCCCACCAGCACCCACATAGCAATCTAGATACTCATTGGCATCCCAAGAATCCTGACGATTTCCACCAATGCCCCCACCGGTCTGCTGAAGATGCTTAACCTCCTCTTTGTACTTTGCATGAAGGCTAGAGATTAAAAATAAATCAAAAAAAAATGAAATCAAACAGAGATATGAATCATACTTATCAGCCTTTCCCTTGATCCTGCTTCCAACGGTGTCTGGGTCTTGGGCATAGAGCTCAGGCAGTATAACACTGCCTATTCTTTTTGCTACACCAATTTTACTATCTTTGGTGGTTTTCTAGCGCAACATGGTGAGTTTTTACGGCACGTATGATGAGATAAACCCTTACCTGACCTTTCTGTAGCCCGAATAACCAAACATGATTTTGGCCCTTCTCGAGCTCTGCCAGGAGCTTCCAAATAAGGGCATGGCTATCCTTGGACCATTCTATATTTGCAATGGATGGTTTGGAGGACATAATAGTAGGTAATTAGAGAAGAGGTAATGGAATATATGAGGAGAGCGAGAGAAATGATGTTATGGGCTTGCTCAGATCGGTGTTACAACGGATTCTGAGGGGGCCAAGGGTAAAGGTAGAGGGAGTTGGTCAATTGATGACTTCTCGGGTAGCGGTGAATACGGCCCAGTGAATCAGCGGGGATTGTTCAAAAGGGTGGTAACAAGCGTGCCAGAAGCGGTATTGTATTTGGGAAGGTGATGTGAGGTTCTCCTTGAATATTAGAGGAATAATCCTTTCTTCAGATGGCTGAAGGGCTAGAGGGTTTGTTGGGGTCGGGATTGCCACCTTGTGGCCATTTGACAGGGTAGTCGGGGTCTGATGTAGCTCGTTTGCGTTGAGCGGGTTGAAGACAATCAGGGGCTTGATCGTCAGGCAAATGAGCAACAGTCGAAGAAGTGGAACGGATGAGGGGAGGTGTATCCACGGGGTTGGCGAGGGTCCAGAGTCGTTGGAGGAGCTCGGAGTATTTCTGGTCGAGAAGAGCAAGCGCGGCAGCAAGTTCCAGAGAACTCAGCGAACGTGGGATAGCCCCCTGTGTAGCGTTGATGCGCAGGTCGCGTTCTAAGGCTCAAAACACAACAAGACGAAGAACCAAACTCTAACACCAACACACACACAAAACAAACACACCAAGTATCTTCGGAAGATAAGAGGCAGGCAAGGGTATAGTGAAAANGCTCTAAGTCAAGCTGGACTTGGGCTTTGGAACGTAAACTTTGCAATCGCAAGTTCGAGGGGGGAGCTAAGGCTCAACCAGGTTCGATGTTATTGCTTCGGAAGCTAAACTTCGTAGACAACAGACTTCGACGATACACGGATTTGACTTCAGAAGTGAGAACACGGTTTCGACACGATATAAC
>JANBPK010000029.1:0-10031 GCA_027579435.1 Candolleomyces eurysporus | reverse complement strand
CGTCTCCCAAATGGACATCGATTCAGATGCGAAGCCCTCGTACGTCGTCCGCCCCCGCCCCCTGCCCGCTCGCTCATTCTGCGCCCCACAGCTCCCAGAAGCCCCCCGTCGTCAGAGGTGCTCGCGCCTGCACAGTATGCCGGACAGCCAAGGTCCGTTCTCCAAGGACCGTGTCTCGCCCTCCCCGCACTCACCTCCCCCTTTTCAGATGAAGTGTGTCGGCGCCGAGGACGGCACCAAGCCCTGTCAGCGCTGCAAGCGGGCCAACACCGCGTCCGTCTCTTTTCTTGTCCCTCCGCATCCCTCCTCTGACCCATCTCCAGATGCGTGTTCGAAAAGCATCGGCGAGGCAGGAAACCTGGTTCAAAGTACGTCCGATCCTCTCTTCTTCGTCCGCCCATCACCCATCTCCTCCCCATCCAGGCTTTCCGAAGCTTCCAAGATGCTTCGCCGCCTCGAAAAGGGTCTCAANTACCGCCAAATTAAAATCACAACCCCCAGAAGCCTCCCCTACCGTCTATCCGCCACCAGAACTTCACGGCCCTCCCCCCGCCCAGGAAGCATACCCGGGCATCCCTCCCCAAGACGGTGCCTACACCGCTCCCCCGGGGACCTCGCAGTACATGTCGGGTTCCATCCCTCCCATCAGCATCCCTAGCTATCAGAACGGCGGCGAGTCGTACCCCTCCGGTTCCAACGGCAACCACGATATAGACCCCGACGAAGAAGATGACGACGATGCAGACAAAAACGATTCGTTTTATCCTGCCAAGCTCATCAAGCGCGAGAACCAGCGCAACTCATTCTTCAGGACCATCCTCAATCCAGAGGAGGCCCCCACAGCCGGGTCCCCAACCCAGCAGGGTGTCCAGCATCCGAACAATCATCACCCCAGGGTTCAACCACCACCCCCTGGGCCACTGGACCCCATCTCGTCTGGAATTCTGACCGAGGAGGATGCAAAAATGCTTTTCGATCTTCTCTTCCTCCGCCTCAACCCCTTCATCAACCTCTTCGACCCGGCCTTGCACACCGCTCCCTATGTGCGGCACAAATGTCCTTTCCTCTTTACAACTCTTATCATGGTCTGCTGCAAATTCTGGAGGCCTAATCTCTTCAGGACAACCCAGAAACTCGCCAACGATTTTGCTGTTAGAGCCTTCGCCGAAGCTTGGAAACGTGTAGAAGTCGTTCAAGCTTTCGCCTGTCTTACGTACTGGAAGGACCCAGACGACAACGTACGTTCGATTTGACTCGTCTCGTCTCGATTTCCTTTGACCCACATCCACGCGCAGCGGACATGGACGTATATTGGATACGTGAGTATGGCCACATTCATTAGAAATGTCCGGTGCTAAATTCCTGTCAAGGCGTGCCGTATGGCCGTTGAACTCGGCCTAAATCGATTCATCTCACACCCTGTGCCCAACGAGACCGATTTGCAAAGGCTGGAGCGTCGAAATCGGGAAAGGACGTATCTCGTCCTTTTCGTCCACGATCGCAGTCTGAGCACACAGACTGGACGGCATTGGATGTTGCCCGAGGGTGAATTGGTCAAACATTCCACCAGCTGGCATACCGGCGGTATCAAGGGTATCGTGCGTCCGGAGGATGTGATCATTTCCGCTTTTGTACAGCTGCGACTTATTGCCGTAGGTCCCTTGACAGAATCTCGTTGTCGCGCTCCCTTGACACCTCCGCTTCTTAGGCCGAAACTACAGACATCTTCGCAAGCAACAAAGGGAATACGGATATCGATTATGCGCAAGTCTTGCGGAAATGCAACGACAAGTTGACGACCTGGGACGAAACCTGGCGCGCGGAGATGGTCAAAGGTGAATCCCTCTCGGCTCTGTTGTGGATGACATGGCTTACGTTCATCTAGCTAAAGGCGAAACCTTCCATCTATCCTTCCTGTCCTTCTTCAGGCTTTACGTTCGCCTGTTCTTAAACAGCTTTGGGATTCAAGCATCCTTGATTCCCGTACGTCCTGAATCGGGAACATCAGACCACCACCTGACTTTGACCTACAGGGAAGCCGGACGCCACCTAGTTTGCAAGCTTTAACGACTTGCTACACTAGTGCCCTTGACTCGCTAAGGATTGTTTCGGACGATTTTGTGAAAATGAGTATGCTAGTAAGTGCAGATCCCCTGTCTTTTGAGGTGTTTCATACTGAAATTTCTACCCAGTGCTATGGTCAAGACTCTATCACGGTCATGACAGCCTACTCTGCTGTATTTCTATTGAGGGTAACGATTCTTCAAAAGGCAGTTCTTCACTCAAAATACTCACTGTTTGACTTTTAGCTTTTGCAAACACCCATCACATTCGCTCAAATTGGCGAGACCGTCGCCAGTGATATTTATCGGTTAATCCACAAGACAGCGGATTCATACTATGATGCTTCTCATCTCTCCCCTGTCGCAACATCAGCAGCTTATCACGCTCGGTTCCTGCACAGTCTTTTGGCCAATGATATATTTCGATCACGGCGGACTGACAGAGAACGTAACGACAACGGTATGCCAATTGATCCCCGGCTTCAAAGTATGTCGCCAATTTCTTTCCAGTTTTTTTGGTCCCCGGAAATACTCACGCCTCGATGCTTCTTAGATCAAGGTCCTCAGCAAGTTGTGCAAGCTTCTCCAACACAGGCGTCTTATCCCCATCAGGTCCCTCGTTCACAAGACCAGGCCTTCCAGTTCCCTGCCTCACCCAACATGCCAGCCCATCCGCACGCTGGCATGGCACCTAATGTTTATCAGCAACAAGTGCCCCAACAGCAGCAGCAGCAGGCGCAGCAGCAGGCGCAGTCGGGTCAGCAGCAGCATCAACAGGAATATGTTGTGGCGCAACAACAGGCCGTTAACAATGCGGCCAATATGAATTACTACTCGGCCACACATCCCAACCTCCCTGCGGCGTCGCATCACGCCTCGGAACTCGACGCTCATTACTGGAAGAACATGTTTATTGAACTCGGATTTGGCGAAAACAATGAGACTCAGACAAATGTTCTCGCTGTCGGAACTAGCGACCTTCGAAACGCGCCTTACATGGACCATCCCACTGTCCACCACCACCCACCCGCTCAACATAGCATCCATCAAGGCCCGATCCCATATCATTCCAGCGTACACCCACCCATGCAAGTCTCCGTCCACCCTCAATATAACCATTAGTTATGCCCGCTCTCGATCTGAACTTTCTGGCCTGAAAACAAGTATCCTTGTAATCCGCAATTTATTCCTCTCGTCAGTAACATTTGTATTTCACTCATTCTACAACACTTCGGTGTGTACCTTTGTGCTATCTAATTCTGTACTTTCTTCATTCATGATAATCCTCCCCCTTCGTCTAACCCGTCGCATGTCCGCTTAACCTTACTTACGTACTTAGTGGTTTGTATTATGCTCTCTTCCTGTTGTATCCCGTCTGTCTTTTCCAATGACACTTTTTCCCAACACCCTCACCTTTTCTCTTTTTTACTATTTGATTCGAATATAGAGGGAACCAAGCATACGTATACTGTAGAGTTCTGTCGATATGTTCGACGTGTACTTGGCATGTGCGATTCTGGAATTCATAAATGGTTCATTTACGGACATCGTATCATATCATGATGACTCTTCTCCGATGGGGAAGACAAGCAGGGACTTGCCTACGGCGGCAGCGATACGGGGTATACCAGGCAGAGAAAGAAAGTCGAAATCGCAAACAAACTGAGGTCTTTGTCTCAAGGTGAACACAGTTGGTTGGGCTTGAACAAAGTTGGTATTGTGGACTTGGATAGTCGCTCCGCGTGTTGGTGATTGCGTCGAGATGCCAAAGTGTTCTGGGTACGTTCGACACCATCTAAGGATGCAAGAATTCAACTTTAGGATAATCGAAGAATGGAGCAAACCAGCACGCACCTGAAACGGTACCCTCCATCTAGGGTTCCTTGGGCAGTTACGGCAGGTTTACCGCCTCTCATGTTGGACAAATCCCAGATCGAGAAACGCGTACCAAATACACCTCCAATTCTACAAACCTTATAAGTGGACAAATCGTCAAGAGGGATAATATATGCACACGTACATGTCAACTGAATCCGACCTCCACGCTGTCGAACCCGACCACTTGACGGGGTGGCCCATACAAGAGGCGGACAGAGCATACGGCTCAACCAGCTCAACGAGGCTCGAATGGCGCAAATTGCCCTCCTCAATGTCTACCGGGTCCGAGCGCCAATCTGTAAGGTACACAGAACCGCGACAGTCCGAGACGAGAAACTCTTTGCTAGTGTGCGGGTGGGAGCTGATAGAGGTGAGAGGGTGAGGGAAGGGAATGACATAGGCGGTTGGTTGTGGGCGAGGTTCGTCGTCGTCATCCATGCCGTCCTCGTTGTCTTGTCGCGCGCCTCTGGCCGGTGCAGGCGGGTGCAGGTCCCATACCATGAGCATTTTGTCGTCTATATCAAGTTAAATAGACCCAAATGGGAAGCGAGAGGAATGCACGCACCAGACACGGTCGCGAGGTACCGCGAGCTATCCTCGCTCCAACCACCACAAAAGGTCATGTCGTTGATCAATCCATGGTGCCCACTAAGGCTTCCTCCGAAGGGATAAATGTATTCAGCCTCGGTGGACGACTTTGAAAGCAGGTGGAGGCCGAAATCCTCGGTTGCAACTGCGAGTCTACCTGCAGGTGAGAATGAGTGGCAGCAAACAGGTGGATGACGCACTCAATGGACCAGCTGTCACTGCTGAGGGGGGATACCGCTGCTGAGGACCACGCAATGGAAGTTATACGCGTTCCAATGTGAAAGGACGCGATGCAGCGGCACTCTTGGTTGGTCTAAGCGATGAGTGAGCGGGGAACGATAAATCAAAGAAAAAAACACATACGATAGAGACGACCTGGAGAGAATGCGAGCCGGCGATGGCGACGAGGTCGGTTGCATCGTCGGTGTGGCAGGCGCGGAGGGCGTATATTTGAGTGGGATGGTCGAATTGGAGGTCCATGGCGGGAAAAACAAACCTTGACACTCACCTTGATGACCAGAAAAGGTCCAAATCCGTGGCTCCTGGTTGCCCTCTCCCTTTCCTCCTTCGCCGCCTTCTACTCCGTCGTCAAGCGCAGAGAACAGACAAACCCCGCTTCTGCTCTCCCAAGACAAGCTGACCACCCTCTCGTCCCCCCCCAGGCACAAGGACGCCAACTAGCTCACCACCCATGTCGATCGATAACGGTCCCCCCNACTTTCGACAACTCACTCATCACTGTCATCTATGTTCTTGGAGGGCCTGGCGCAGGTATATTCACCCACAGATTGCTCTGTAGACCCCCCATACTCACTGCAAACGCAGGCAAGGGAACCCAGTGTGCCAACCTCGTCAAGGATTTTGGTTTCTCCCATCTTTCTGGTAGGTACATTGCTGCCGGCCTCAGATCACCAACTAACCTTCAATGCAGCTGGAGATCTCTTGCGTCATGAACAGAACCGCGAGGGCTCGGAGTATGGGGAGCTCATCAGGACATACATCCGCGAGGGCACCATCGTCCCAATGGAAATCACTATCAAGCTACTCGAAAACGCAATGAAGGCTGAATTAGCAAAGGGTCGCGAAGGCGAAGGCTGGGCCAACGGCAAAGGTCGATTCCTCATCGACGGTTTCCCTCGCAAGATGGACCAAGCCATGAAATTTGACGAAACCGTACGTGGTGTCCTCGATCGTTATCTACCCTTCCAACGCTGACATCTCTTTTCTAGGTCTGCTCGGCCTCAAAAGTTCTCTTCTTCACCACAACGGAAGAAGTCATGCTTGCTCGCCTGCTGGAACGCGGCAAGACGAGTGGTCGAGAGGATGACAATGTCGAAAGTATCAAGAAGCGCTTCCACACCTACGCCAAAGACACGATGCCAGTCATTAAATACTATGATTCTCAAGACAAGGTCGCTGAAGTGAGTTATACCTCTACAAACTGGCCGTTCCCTGTCACTAAAGGATCACCAGATCGACAGTACCGCCTCCATCGAACAAGTTTACGAGGCTGCAAAGGACGCCGTTCAGAAGATCTTCTCTCAGAAGGACCAAACTGCTTAGAATCTATAATGTACCTATTCACCCGGACACTTTAATTCACATGGACTTGGATATACAACGCAAACTCCCCTTAGGCTACATAGATTTCAAAGGTAGGCCTATCCTCGGATGACGTCGACGCCCTACATTCTGCCCATCCATTCGGTTCTATGACGTTTATCGCACCGTCAGAACACACCAAACGAGCATCTTCGTCACTGGGATCCTAAGCAGAACATCAGAGGCTGTCTGAACAATATACCGAACAAAAACTCTTACAGGATGCCACTCCCAACCACCACAACGATAATACTCGATCAAGTTCTCGCCTTGGCCTCCGGGAGCGATTGCCCCCTTCTCGTCGTACCGCAAATCGACATGCGCTCCCTCCTGATAGGCAGCCATCATCGCTGCCCAGGTCTTGGCTACAAACTGCTCTCTTGCAGCTGCATCATCCTCTGACAAGGTAGGATCCCTCAACGGCCTGATGACCACGATATCACAGGTGTTCGGTGGAGGTGGTATCGAATGCGAGAGAGGTGTGATCCTGAACGTAGGTTCCAAACGGTCGACGTTGATCGTCGAGAGGAAGTACGCGAATGGACCTTGTAGCTCCACTATGCCCCCTTCTACTGATGCCGGAACGAAGGACTTGCTTCCAGAGTCATAAATCTCTGGGGCAGTATTGTTCCGTAGAGTTGGCAGCAAGCGAACGCGAGCTTTGAACCATTTCGTACTGTTTTGTTGGGCTGCAATCTTGAATCTGAAATCACACCGAATTGGTTAGGTGAGAAAGGTTGATGATTATAAGGAGAAGTGCCCGTACCTCTCCAGTCCAGGATGCTCTGCCCTCAGCGCTTCCGAAGAATGGAGTATCGCGGCATGCAGAGACGTAGATGTCACCACCACTGACACAATTGTCTTCGTGACGGTATCCGTCCCACCTTCCGACGATGCAGGAGATTTGAGCTCCGTCGCAGCCAGAGATAACGGCACGCGTTTTCTTTCACCGGAGACAAATGCACGGACAGATTGAAGTCGATAATCAACGTCCTTGGCTGCAGCCTCCCCGCTCGGCACGGGGAACAGCGAAGAATATAACGCATTCGCCGTTCCACAGGGCACCAATGCAATGTGGATCCTTCGGACTGTAGCTGAACCTGAACGATCCTTGAACAGCTCGTTCACGACTTCGTTCACAGTCCCATCGCCAGAGCCAATAACAACGGAAAGTGGCTCTTCACTGGTGGTCCCGTGAAGAAATTCAGATACCACCTGCCCTGCGTGTCCTTCATGGGTGGTTTCGACCGTCAAGTCTACATTTTTACCCTTGTCAGTGAGGAGAGGCAGCACATGCTCTTGGAAAAAGGGCTTTGCGCTACGATCGCCGCAGACTGGGTTGTAGATTACAAGCAAAGGCATCGAGGTTTGATATCAAGAGAAAGAGGGGCGTAAGGTGTCGTGAGTCATTGCAAGAAGCATAAGATAAGTACTGGTTTGTAACCATCCAAACGGACCCGGAACGATGACGCCTTCAATGCGCAGTTCCTAAAACGATCCTTCGTCATCTATGCGAGGATTCTAAACGTAGTTGCTACAGTGGAAAAAAGGACTAGTGCAAGTTTGTTCATGCAATGGGATAATACATAATAAAATAAACAGACCAAGAGAGTCCGGGAATAAAATTGCGAATAGGAAAGGTATAGACATGAAGAGAAGAAAATGTACCGTAACAGTGGTAGGGTATCAATCATGTAACAGCGTCCAACCCGTATGAGTAATGGTCTATCGACCCCAAGTCCCCGAGAGACCCGGATTATGACAAGAAGTTACTCTCACTGCCTTCCTGCTCCGTTTCTTGTCCATTCTCAATCTCGCCGAAGACTTCGAGAGAAAGTGGTGACGTAGGTGTCTCCCGTCCGCTAGCTCGCTCAGTCCGTCTTCTCCGCCTCTTCTGCGAAAGTGCATTAACAGTGGGGGNAGGGCGGAACGATGAAACCGTCGTTCTGTAACCGAGTCAACATATCCAACGCCATGACAGCGGTTTCGTTTCCAGGACTGGCAGGACCCTCGGCAGCCTGAGACGATTTATCCGCCGGTTGTCGCTTGTTCCGACGTCGAACGACGTCTCCGCTACGGAGTTTCTCGAGCAAGGCATCGAGAATGGCGCCTTCAGCCTCAGCAGTTTCGTCCGCTTCCCTCCTCCTGGCCTTACTCTCTTCCAACGCCTGCTTGCGTTTCTCTACAGCCAGTCGTTCTTCCTGAGCGACCAGGTTATCACCTCGGCATTTCTGCAACGACCATCAGTTAGACACATCGATAGAAGGTGAAAAGGGTGCATCCATACCCTGTAAGACGTCACAAAGGTCTTGAATATACCATAGAATTCAGATGAGGACATATTCTTGTCTTCTTCTCCATAGTAATTGACGGCCTCATTGAACGTGGTTTCCGCACTGTTGACATCATCCACGAGGTCTTCTAGCTGTCGACCCGCCTTGGCCACGAAGCTCCACATCTGGGTGCCGTATCGATTCTCTTCCAAGGGGTCCGAGAAGTGGTCTTCCAATTCCTTGCGAATGCTCTTCAAGCCGTCGCGCAACTCGCCCAGACCCTTCCTCAGATCTAGGAGATTCACTGAGAGAATGAGTGAGCAAATGAGAACGCGGTTGGGGGGGAAATTTAACTTACCTCTATATGCTTCAGCAGGCTTCTCCAGCTCATCCAGGAAATCATCCATTTCAGGGAAATGCCTCGAAACAGTCTTCTCCAAGAAATGAAGCAAGGTAGTATTGTTGACCGATTTGGTGTCGACGAGCTTGTTGATACTGCTGATACGGAATCCGAAGGCACCACCCTTGATACCAGTGCCGTTCATGTAATTTCCAATCAACAGGATGAGCTAAAGAAAGATTATTAACATAGGTTCGGAACAACGACGCGCAGTAACGTACATTGAGCAGTTCCTTGAAGCTCTTCGCAGCAAGAAGTGCATTGCCTGCTTCGATCAGTTTCCTTGCACCCTGAGGATATCGATGAGCCTCGTACAAGTATTCCAATGATAATGACACGCACATCGTCCAAAAGAGTCCACGTCTCTTCAAAGCTGACTCTGTAGAGCATTCCCTCGATCCTAGGACCCAGTCTATCAATTTGGATCAATTTGACCATGAGACGATCTGAAGGATGCAATCCAGCGAGCTCTTCCGCATCGGAATTGCGGTAAACGTTCAATTTTCCAACCTGTCCAACGATAAGTCACAGAAGGAACTAAACGCTGGGAAAGACTTCACCTGTTCTGGGGATGGAAGAACCGGTTTCAACTCGCTAAGGAAGACCTGAGTGCAGAGTTCCTGGTCGAATTGCTGTATCTTGAACGCAATCTCTTCTGGCTCCAGTTTCTTGACTCGCTGGATCAGGATTTCTGTGGAACAATTCAGCATCCCAAAATCACGAACAAAAACTGAGGCACGTACCAACTCGCTTCTTGGTTTGCGGATCTAGAACACTCTTCAGTTCGGCACGTTTGACTCTAGCTGTAGACGAACGTCAGTTTGACCGCGTAATTCTCATCACTGAAAGAAACAACCCACCAAGCAAATTGATGACAAGCTGTTTGGCCTTGAAGTCTTCCTCCATTTCCATCCATACGCCATCTTTTGAAAGTTTCGTCAAAATCTCCCTCTCTTTCAGAGCTTGGTCATCCTTCCACAAGGTTTTAGCGACCTGTGTTTGAGGCAACTTATCCCATTGCAACTGCTTCATCTTCGTACTTGGAGTAAGTAGCATTTCTTTGCGAGCAGCAAATAGATTTCCTCCAAGAAGGGAAGTTCGAGCCGAGCTGGATGCGGATCCAGGGGTCGAGCGATATCCAGGAGCGGGCGGTGGTGGTGGTGGAGGAGGCGCCCCTGACATAAGTGTTGGGACCATGCCTTTGAAACCTGGAGGAGGAGGTGGCGG
>JANBPK010000286.1:0-13837 GCA_027579435.1 Candolleomyces eurysporus | reverse complement strand
CCCGTCCCAAACGTGCCCAGGACGATGTTTCGGACCCCCATCTTCTCAAAGAGATACAGGATCCTGCCCATGCGTTCGTCCATGGCCGCCTCGATCTCCACCTCCAGAGCTGCTGCTCGGCCTGGCCCCATGCTCTCATTCGATCGCAGCTCGCCTGCGTTCACTGCAGCACACGACACCACCTCGATAGGGTACGAATCCACCGCCTCTCCCTCGTCGTTTTGGAACACGACTACTCCCGGAGACCAGATCATACCATGCGTGTAGTACGATCGGTCTTGGCCGGTCAGTCGAGTGTGCGCTTCGTAAAACTTGCAACCCTCTGAGCTGTGAGACGAAAGCGATGCGTGCAGCGTGGAGACGCGCGCTATCGACTCCTCCTGTGCGTCGGCTCCGTTTCTGAAACCCCCTCCCGGCTTTGTTGCAGAAGCAAAGTTGAGTACCCCTGTTTTAGGAGGTGCTCCCTCGTAGCCCTCTGGAATTTGGAATCGGTAAGAGTTCGAGAGGATGCGCGCCGCGTCCAGTGTGGCGACGTTGAGTATGGATAAGGATGCTTCGGTTTTGCTCTGAGTGCGTGTGTCTGGTTTGTTCTTCCATTCCGCCAACGGCGAGTTCTCTGCGAAGAACAAGGTCCCGTCGATGGTGTTCTTGAGGTGCAAAGGCGTAGGGTTTCCTCGATACACGTACGAGTCCTTCACCATGGCCTGTACTGCCTGCTCTGCGACCCTCTTGTAGCGGTCTCGTTTCGGTTCCGGCAGTATGCCCGTGTAGCGTGAACCGCGCTCTTCCCGCCCCCNACTTTTCCCAGCCGTCAGCCCTACCACTCGCACTACCACGTTGAAGTCCATTGGAAGTAGATCCATGCTTTTTGCCTGGGTCAACGGTGTCAGAGGAAGAGGAGGAAGCTCTCTTATTGTCTTTGCCTGATGAGGAGCCTTTCTGAGTCATCTTCTTCTTGACAGACGCAAAGATTGCAACGCCTGCGCCGACGATAACAGCAACAGTGGGAACCGTCGGAATGGACATGAGCGAAGAGGCAACAGGGTCTGAGTTCCAATATCACCTTCCAATGCACGTTCTTGGCCTTTCCCTTCAAGGAAGTCACGGTGTGTGTATTCGGGTCATCACCTCATCCTTGGTTCGTCTATCGATTTCCGTAACGCACGACCTGGTTCATCCACCTTATCTGCCCTAACCGGTAAGAGATGGTTCATCGATTACGGATTCCCGCGTCTTTAAGCGCCCATCTCATTATCGATGGCTGGAAATGGTCAAAGTGACTATTTGTAGGCGTTGGATGCGCGACCCATGACCTTCCGCACGACCTCATGTTCCGGGAAACGAAGCTCGAGAACGGTTAGTAAGGTTCCGCAGTATAACACGAGTCACGGCTATCGATATCATGGCAGGAAGAGTGAGTGCGTCTCGGTGCAAGTGGGTTAGAAATTTGTATCTGGCACAATCAGTTGTGCTATGCCGTACAAGACGGCCAGTTACTTGAAACACAAAGAATAGCTCGATAGGTAGGTACAAGATGGAGACTTTACTACTTCTCAGAGTAGACTAACAGGCCCATAGGGAGGATTGCATCGAAATTGTAAACGCGCACCTCAGTTGGCGTTCGACGCCATGGAGGGACGACTGCGACCTGAAATTCACCAGAACTCAGGGTTCAGAAGTGGTTTTGTGAAACCAGAGCTTGAGATGTACATACCACATCGTCACGAGAGCGTTGATATCCGAAAAGTTGCGATTCAGTGCGTTGTTGCACCTGATCATTAGGTCCGTGGATGACTTCGACGAAGAGAAGGGCTTTGGTGGGACCCCGTCGAGCGTCCCGAAGGCCCTCGCTAGCTCTGGGAGAGGGGGGAATTTAGTGAATGTACTTGCGGATAAAAATTAATTGAGCACTCACTTAGCTGCAGTCAAAGCCACAGGAATTCCCTGAAGGTAGTCGTGTTGAGCGAACGAGTTTAGCATTATGTTGCAGAAATGGCAGATCGGCGAAGAGCACATGAGGACGCTGCCAGAGTCGCCGACGTTGCATTCGCGGGTAATGGCTACCCATCCATTAGTTCGAACTGAGTTTCTCCCTCTCAGCGATTTTTCCAGTCTGGCTCTGTGAGAAGGGTCAACGAGCGGCACCCAAACAAGAATAATAGGGGAAANCGTACGCGTATCCCTCGAAACGATTTAACACAACGGAAGCAAGCGCAAAGAAATACATATGCTGCACGACCACCTTGCGTGTGCTATACGTGGTCTCCCATCCAGCTTGGAACTGCTTGTGATCTGATAGGTCGCATGTCTTAGTTTCAAGCGCCCAGTAGTACGAGATGCGGAGACGGAATGCTCACATTTATCAAACAAGAAGTGGCCTCTCGGCATCTCGATGAGCGCTGGACCCAAGTTTAGCATCGTCGTTTTACAGTGATCAGTGCAGAATGGCCGATCAGTGAGTGCTGGCTTTGTCCAACAAGCGAGGCAGCTACTACAAGTGACGGTGACAGCTAGATTCCATGATCAGGGTAAGTTAGTCGCGAACTATACTAAGCTAGGGAAGTTCATACCGTTCGCCAACGCCGCTTTGGCTTTATCCCTGCATGCAGCGGAGCACTGGTCGTAATGCTTCCCTGTTCCGGTCGCAAGCTTGGGACGCTTCTTGCAAACCTAAAACGGATTCGTCGTCAGTGTGAGGGAACCCAGGCGTGTCATTGGCCAACACATACGGTACACATTCCTGCCGAGTACTTGGCTGGGTCGCGTTCTGCAGCGCAGCGGAGCCCACACGTTGCGTAGACTCGCCCCGAAGAGTTGGTATACCTTGGTCGAGAACGGCACACCTGTGAGCAAACGGCTTCAGATAGATGTTCAAGGCGTTAGAAGTGATAAGCCCCAACCTCGCACAGCCCTGGATAGCTCGAAAGCCGACCTGACTCCAAGGCTTCTCTCTTCTTCTGCTCTTCCAACTCGGCAGCGCAGCTAAGGCCGCAGGTGGGATAGGACTTGCCGTTCCTTGAGTAAGGTGGCTTGGATTTACAAACCTCGGAGCGATCTGAGCCAAGAAGTTCATTGAGGAAATATGAAGCCGTGAACTTACAATGCACATAGAAGGCTTCCGGCGAAGACCTGGATAGCCTTGCTTCCCGAACGTTGGCTGCGGCGTCAAAGGATCTTCCAGCATCCAACGATCATGAGAGCCACGGTGATTGGAGCTCGAAGCACCCCCGGGCATTCGGGAACGAGTTGCGTCGCTGTAGCTGTAGCTGCGGTCCGTGCCGGTGGTCATAGTCGGTTGGGCGGCTGGAGTGTTTTGAGCCTGAACGCCTTTGCCTTTGCCAAACTCTGGCGTCGGCGGGGTATCCGAGTCCGACATCATCTCTGTGTCCTCAGATGCGGAGTCATAGTCGTCCGAGGGGAACGATAGATCGTCCGATGGGGTATCAGACCGTTCTTGAGGGGGAAAGTGTCCGAATTGCTCTTCCAGTTCACCATAAGTTGACCGTGCAGGAATGAACGACTGCTCATGGACCCGACTGGCGCCGGAAGATGGGGCTGAAACAGGAGGAGCCTGGTAAACGTTTGCGACATGTTCTTCTTCAAGGCCGTGGAGGTCTCGAGGCCTTGCCCTGAGATCGTCATGTTCAGCGCGAACTGCGCCATTGCGGGGTGAATGGGCCGGCGCTGCTGCTCCAGCTTCGACGACGTTGACTTGTCTAGAAGGACGGTTTGCAGTGGTCGCAGAGGAATCAAGGTTCTCAGCTGGGGNTAGCAGGCGGTCCACGGGCACCACGAGACGGTGCACTCACTCCTGGCGTTGGTGGGTCTGCGTTCGTCATAGTGATACTTGGTGGGTCAAGCCAAGCAGACGTCCTTTTTNAAAGTACTCATAACGAGATATGACAGAATTCCAGAAGAAAGGGCAGCAACGTGACCACGCCTCGTGTTTGTCGTGAACCGAGCCCTGTTCCGGTTTGCTTGCTGGCGTCTATCATGGCAAACTGCGATCTGTCACACACGGTTTAGGTAGTATATAATGAACACCCCAGAATGCCACCCTCGCCCCGTATCTGCCTTTGTTCTCTGAGCTCAAGTCCTGCCAACCAAGATGTCCTACTACCCCGCTGAACTGGACTCGGATGATGAAGGCTCTATCGAGTATGACTGGGACAATGACAGTCAGATCGACAACGATGATCTATCCTCTAACATGGATCGCCTCCGAATTCGAGGAGGAAGCACTGGCGCAACAGGCCCTTTGTGTGTCGTAAGTCGGCTGTTGCTCCAGCGCTGTGTGTTCTTTGTCTCATAGAGTTTCTCGCCAGGTATGCACACTCAGGCCTCGATATAATCAGAACGGTAAATCCTATGTTACGTGCGGACTGACGTGTGCGTCACGGTTGCCACCGGGTGTCCCAAACAGCTCGGGCTCTGGGAGCACTCCAAGTAGATCGGGAACCATCGCTTCTCCCTCTAATGGGATGAACCGCACGCCCAGGCGGGCAATGAGCCAGCACCTGGCAAGCACTTCTCGCTCGCCCNTTTCATCAACAGCGGGCCCCTCAGCCTGGTAAACCCCTTTGCGTAGTAGGTTTCCTGCGCATATCCAGTACGTTTGTAAGCTATAACCTGGTCGATTACAGGTCTGCAAAACGCGCTCTGTCTGCAGAGACTACGTGACCTGTGGTCTTACCTGCATTGAGAAGCTCTGCAAAGACGGTCCTAGTGACATCACTCTGTGCACTGTACGTAAAAACGGCTCTTCGCTTTCGTCGGCATATTTTTCTGATTCTGGGTTGTTTAGTATTGTCATAAACACCCGAAACTTGCAGGCAAAGATCAATGTGGTCAGACATGTGCTGACAAGGCCAAAATTGCCTGCCTGCTTTGCAAAGCTCGACCGAGGAACGGAAGATACCACCTCTGCGGGAAGACCTGCAAACGGATCGCAACCAAGTCGACGCCTCTTATACTTGAGATTCCGAAAGATCATACAACCTATGATATGGGTATGCTACTCCGTGCATTTACAGAAGTTCTGCAGCTTATCCTCATTCCTGACAGTCGAGAACAAGTTCAAAAGCAGCTGGTCGGCAGGGGCGTCCAACCCGCTTCCGAAGATCAAGAAGATCTTCAAGATCATCGAAAATAACGAGTTCCTCTTGCCGTACGACCAATACAGGTTCTTCATCTCCGTTTCATCGGGTATCTATTCGGTCCTCAACGCGACATTCTTTTACTTTAAAGGAAACGGGTGGGTCCAACAGAAAGCTATCGGTACCATGGAACAGGTCGTCAATGCCAGCTCGGGACGTCGACAACGAAGCTTTGCACGTCGTCGACTTGTCCGGTGTGCAACATCCTCAAGACCTCCTTCAGCGTTAGTATCGCCAAGGCTAGTGGAGCGTCAGTCCAGTTCCTGGATCTGTAGAGAGTAGATTCACTGATCGTGATATTCATTGGTATAGATTCGGGGCGGGAATCTACACTTCGTCGGCCTCCAATAAGCAAGTTATCTCTCATTTGCTCGCCTGGTCTATGACTAACATTACATGGCAGAGCTTACAGCTACTGCCTAGGGCGAGGCGCTATGCTTCTGACAAAAGTCGTACTGGGAAATGTCAGGACAGTGAACGGCTGGAACGAGGTTATGAGTTGCCCTCCTGGATTTAACTCTGTATGTTACCTCAACTTCAAGCTCAAGCAAAAATCGTTACTCATCGTATGCGTCGCGCTAGGTTGTCTTCGACCGCAAGGTTGGAACGACTAACCTCAATGAAACCATCGTCTATTCCAACGACGCGATTCGCCCTGTGTTTCTGATCATCTTCCAATAGTGAAATTTTATACGAGCTCAAATCCTGTACATAACGCTGCACCTGAATCGTTCAATTTCCATGTTTTAGGCAAGTTTTAGGTATAAATTCATTCCTCGTGCTTGTAATTTTAGTCAAAGGGCCATACCCATCAAATGCCCGTGTATATTAGTCATACAGCTCACCACGATCTGAATGGCGCTCCGATCGTTCAATCGATCTTTCGACGAGAGGCGCCCACAGGTCTTTGAGCATGAGGTGGCCCCGAAGGCATCATGAATCTCGTGCTGGTCGTGAGTCGTGCGATTCGTTCGGACGTCGTTATTCCAGTATCCATTCGTAACGATAACAGAGGAAGCAAGGGACCTGTGGCCGTGCCTCAGGGTTGTTCCAAACCAAGCTCTGCTCGGAACGGTTCGCTTGTTGGTATCGCGAACTGCGCACTGTCACACGGTTTACGACGTATAGACTGCACACCCCGAAATGTCATCCTCGCCCCGTATCTGCCTTCGTTCTCTGAGCTCAAGTCCTGTCAGCAGCCAAGATGGCTTCAGAGCTTTATCCCTACCCCGCTGAACTGGACTCGGACGATGAAGGCTCTATCGAATATGACTGGGAGAATGACAGTCAGATTGACGACGATGATCTGTCCTTCGATATGGATCGTCTCCAAATTCGAGGAAGCGGGGCACCTGTTACGCCCCTTCCACTGGCAGGCACTCCTCCACCCCGTCGCAACAGCAACATAGCAGGCCCTTTGTGTGTAGTAAGTCGTTTGTCCTGCTGTGCACCGTTCGTCTCTTAGAGTCTTCTCAGGTCTGCAAACTTAGGCCTCGATACAATAAAAATGGTAAATCCTACCCTACCTGCGGGCTAACGTGTGCATCGAAGTTGCCGCCGGCTGTCCCAAGTAACCCGAGCTCCAGAGATACCCTAGGAAGATCCGGAACAGTCTCGGGGCAGAGAGCTCCCAATAGCACGATTAACCGTACTCCCGGGCGCCCAATGAGCCAATATTCGGTGAACATCCCTCGCTCGCCCTTCCATCATCAGCAACGGGCACCTCAGCCTCCTAAACCGCTTTGCGTCGTACGTTCTCCATAGAGTTCGCTTATTTGGTATGGTTGAGAACCTGATCAATTTACAGGCCTGCAAAGCGTGCTCTGTCTACAGGGACTACGTAACTTGTAGTCCTGCCTGTATCGAGAAATTATGCAAAGACGGTCCTGTTGACACAACAATGTGCACTGTAAGTGGACGCTTACTGGCTCGGTGCCCCTGTCAGCGTGTTTCTGATGCTCTACTTTGCTTAGTACTGCCATCGACGCCCCAAAATTGCAAGCAAGGATCAATGTGGCCAAACGTGCGCTGAAAATGCCAAGATCGCCTGTCTACTTTGCAAGGTTCGACCAAAGAACAGAAGGTATCACTTTTGCGGGAAGACGTGCAAATCTATTGCGACAAAGTCAACCCCCCTTATCCTCGAGATCCCGAAAGGCCACATGACTTACGATATGGGTAGAATATTCAGAGATGCTTGCCGAAGTTCCAACGCTGACCTTCTTTTGCCAGTGGAGACAAAGTTCAAGAAAAGTTGGTCAGCTCGCGGGACCCAACCTACGATTAGCAAGATTTATAAAATCATTGAGAATGACGAATTTCTCAGGCCGTACGAGCTATACAGGTGTGTCATTTCGTTCCATAGCGGTTTTAGCTTAGAATATATGATTGAGAATTGTACAATTAAGGCAACAAGTCGGCCCAAAGGAAAGCTATAGGTACCATGGAACAAGTCGTAAATGCACACTTGGGGTTTCAACAACGAAGCTTTGCACGTCGTCGAATTGCGCGGTGTGTAATATTCTCAAGACCTCATTCAACGTTGATGCCACAAAAGGTAACGCAGCGTAAGTAAAGTTTCATCGAGTTTTATGGGACCAACGTTGTTGATATTTCTATAGCTTCGGAAAGGCCATCTACACCTCAACGGCGTCGAATAAGTCAGACATCTCCCCCCTCACTTGTTTTTTTCAATGGCTGACGCTACATCGTAGAGCTTACAGTTACTGCGGAGCAACAGGCGCAATGCTTCTGACAAAAGTCGTACTTGGAAAGGTCAAACAAGTGAACGGCTGGAACGAGGTTATGAGTTGCCCTCCCGGATTTAACTCTGTACGTTACCTCAGCTTTGAATACAAGCAACAATTCTTACACATCATACTTGTGCCCTAGGTCGTCTTCGATCGCAAGTTTGGAACGCATAACCTCAATGAAACCATCGTCTACTCCAACGACGCAATTCGACCTGTGTTCTTGATCATTTTCCAGTAGCGATCTTTTCACGAATAGGAATCGTCCTGTACATTTCCCCGTGTCTCAAGACAATGCAATCGCGAGCTACGACCATCTTTTCACCACTTACCACGAGCTCAGACGCTAAACTGAACTGTGCGTTTACAATCCCGATGCCATCATCCCACTAGGCCGCTGGATTTGCTCTGAGTAGCTCAGTTTCCATCTTGTAGCTAGTTTATGCAACCCCCGGTTTGGGTATTTCAGTTGCAATTGGATGGCAATATCTTTCGTCTACAGTACAGCACGATATAAATGGTGCCATCCAATCCTTCAATCCATCCTTGAACAAGAGTCACTGACCTCCTGAGGATCGCGTCTCCTTGGTATACCGCGGAACTTGAACATGCGTCCTTCGAACATGAGGTGATGCCAAAGGCATCATGAATCTTGCGTTGGCCATGAGTCGTGCGAGTCAGGTAGACGTCCTTTTTTGTGATCTCTTTGTGATATCCATTGGGGACGAGAATCATTGGAAGAACGGGCAACCAATTGACATGTGATCACGCCTTGCTTTTGTTCCAAACCAAGCTACGAATGGTTTGCTTGCGGGCGTCTATTGCGAACTGCCAACTGTCACGGTTTGCAGGGTACATTAATATGCACCCCAGAATGTGCTGCCCTCGCCCCTTGCCTTTATTCTCTGAGATCAAGACCTGCCAACCAAGATGCCCTATTACCCCGCTGAACTTGACTCGGATGATGAAGGCTCTATCGAGTATGACTGGGATGATGACAGTCAACTTAACCTTGACGACGATTGGATGACCCGTACAATGGGTCTTGGTGGAAGTACCCGCGGTGTAGCTGGTACGCCTTTTCCCAAATATTCCTCTGTCGCCACCCCACCTCCTGGCTATGCGACCGGCAGTTTGTGCGTCGTAAGTCGCTTGACCTCTCTTCACTCTGTGTCTCCTTCGTCTCATAGGGTCACGCCAGGTATGCAATCTCAGGCCTCGATACAATCAGAATGGCAAATCCTATCCTACTTGCGGGCTCACTTGTGCATCGAAATTGCCGCCGTCTGTCCCCAGTGACTCGAGCAGCAGAAGCACGTCAGGTAGATCAGGAACGATGCTAGGGCAGAGATCCCCTAGAAACGCGAAGGATCGATCGACCAAGCCAGCAACGAGCCAGAATCCGGCGACCAGCTCTCGTTCACCATTCCATCAACAGCATAGACTGCTTTGCGTGGTGCGTTCCCTAAACAAGCATTGATTTAGGGTAGTTGAAGATTTGTTCGATTTCAGGTCTGTAAAGTGCACTCTGTCTGCAGAGACTTTGTGACCTGCGGCCTTACCTGCAACGAAAAGCTATGCAAAGATGGTCCCAGTGACACTACTATGTGCACTGTACGTGCACACTGCTCGCTTGCCTGTTTCTGCGACTCGTGCGTCTTTCTCTGATGCTCTCCGCTTGTTTAGTACTGCCATCGACGCCCGAAGGTTCAAAGCAAGGATCAATGTGGTCAGACATGCGCCGACAAGGCCAAGTTTGCCTGCCTGCTTTGCAAGGTTCGACCGAAGAATGGGAGCTACCACTTTTGCGGGAAGACGTGCAAGGGCATAGCGGCAAAGTCGACCCCGCTTATCCTCGAGATTGCGAAAGGGCATACGAGCTACGATATGGGTACAATCTTGGACCTTTTTCAAATGACATTCCCCTGATTCTTTACTTTGCTCTTCAGTTGAAAACAAGTTCAAAAGCGGGTGGAAGGGGGGTTCGACTCCGCCTACGATCGCAAAGATATTCAAAATTATCGAGAATGAAGAGTTTCTTAGGCCATATGACGCCTACCGGTTCGTTTGCTTCGCCGTATGTTGTCGCTTATCCCATGTCCTGGCTAACCCACCATCGCATGTAGCAAACGTGTCGGGCCAAAAGAGAACTATCTCTACCACGGAACAAAGCGTCAATGCCAGCTCGGAGTGTCAACGACAAACCTATGCGCGTCCTCTAGTTGTGCTATCTGCAATATTCTGAAGACTTCCTTCAAAGTGGAGATCGCAAACCCTTGGGGGCGGTCAGCATCTTTTCCACTTTTCATACTCTTACAACGCGATTTACTGTATTTCGTGCATAGCTTCGGCAAGGGCATTTACACCTCATCGGCCTCGAATAAGTACAACATTCTCCTTATGATCCATCGTCTGCCGTAGTAGACTGACTCGATCCTCAGGGCTTTCGGCTACTCGGCTGGTGTAATGCTCTTGAACAAAGTCGTGCTCGGGAACGTCGGCCAAGCGAGCGGTAGCGGCTGCCCTTCAGGATACGACTCTGTAGGTTCTCCCAGTGCCAGTATCATCCTATCGCACTAATTCGTTCGCAAGGTCGTTTACGACCCCCAGGGTGCATCCAACGAAACGATCTTATACACCAATGACGCGATCCGACCCGTATTCTTGATCGCTTTCCAGTAGTTTTCTTGGCAGTAAGAATCGTCCTGTCCTATACCATCGTTTCTCTCCAGCAACACTGACTCTATTGGTCAAGGTCTCAGTGCACATCCGACTCCGGTTTGCAATAAAAGTCTCTGTCACACCTCCTATCTCTTGACATCAACTTGGAGAGAGTTCGCTTGATTTCGTACGCGTCTTGGAATTTGCGACCTGAGGTTACGATCATCTTCTCACGACGGGCTCAGACACATTTCGAGTTGCGTGTTTGTAATCTCGATCTATGCTCCTTCTACTCTGAGTAGTTCTGTTCTCATCTTACGGTTCTCCCTCGTGTTTGTAATTTCAGTCGATAGTTATACCCATTTTACGACGCAGCGCGATCGATTGGTGCCAAACGCATCTATGAAGGGTCTTAGTCTCGCTGTCACGATTGTGACGATCATGGTATGCCAGTGCGGAAACTTCAATATGTTCTTGACTTCTTCTACCAAACATGAGGTGATGTCGATAGGGTTGTGATTCCCGCGTGAGTCTCAAGCAGTCGTCATTCTTCTCAAGTATTGATATTGATTCACGGCGGGATAGCGGAAAGGAAGTGAAGCTACTGCCCATGCCTCGCGTATGTTCCAAACCAAGTTCTGCGCAGAACGGTTTGCTTTCCGGCGCCTATGGCTAGCAAGCAGCGCAGTTGCTACGGTCTGCGGCCCGGGCCTATATAATGCACACCCTAGAATGCCTCTCCCTGCTCTCCGCCTTTGCTTTGTGAGCTCGAGCCTTGCCAGACAAGATGGCTTCTAAGCGTTTTCCCTACCCTTCTGAGTTAGACTCAGACGATGAAGGCTCTATCGAGTATGACTGGGACGATGATAGTCAAAGTGATGATGATATGGGCTACCATAACCATGTCCAGCCCAGGAGGGCCGGCGATGTACCTGGTACGCCTCCTCTCCCAGGTACCCTTCTGTCTCTAGCTTACACTCGAATGCTGCAGCCTTCCACAAGCCACCTTCTGTCTCTAGCTTACACTCGAATGCTGCAGCCTTCCACAAGCCACCTTCTGGCTATATAGCCGTCCCTGTGTGTGTTGTAGGTCGTCCTTTCCTCGCTGTGTGTGCCTTTGGTCTCATAGAGTTTCGTCAGGTATGCAAACTTAGGCCTCAATTCAATCAGAACGGTAAATCCTATCCTACGTGCGGGCTGACTTGTGCGTCGAGATTGCCGCCGTCTGCCCCCAGTAGCTCGAGCAACGGAAGTGGTCATAGAATCCCTCGTGATGGAATGAATCGTTTGATCAAGCGAGCCATCGGCCAGTATCTGGCGACCAGCTCTCACTCACCAGTTCATCAACAGCGCAAACCGCTTTGTGTGGTACGTTCCCTGACGAAATTCTATCAAGATCAGGTGAGAACCTGGTCAATTATAGGTCTGCAAAAAGCACACTGTCTACAAGGACTACGTGACCTGCGGTAGTACCTGCATCGAGAAGCTACACAAAGACGGCCCTAATGACACCACGATGTGCACTGTATGTGGACGCTGGCTTCTGATGGCGTGTGTCCCTAATACTCGACTTTGTTTAGTATTGCCATCGACGCCCAAAGTTTTCCAGCAAGGAACAGTGCGGCCGGACATGCGCTGACAAGGCCAAACGTGCTTGCCTGCTTTGCAAGACTCGACCGAAGAATAAGAAATACCACTTTTGCGGGAAGACGTGTAAAAACATCGCGACCAAGTCGACCCCTCTTATCCTTGAGATTCCGAAAGGGCATGTCACTTACGACATGGGTACCATCTCTGGCCTTCCTTTCCCAATGACGGCCCACTGATCCTCTGGTCTGCAGTTGAAAACAAGTTCAAGGGCGGGTGGAAAGTGGGCACTCCACCTGCAATTACAAAGATATTCAAGGTCATCGAGAACGATACGTTCCTTAAGCCATATGACGCCTACCGGTTCGTTTGCTCCTCCATATTTTCCAATATTCTGGTATAAACCTATCATTGCATGTAGAAAAAGGGTCGGGCCAAAGGAGAATTATCTGTACCATGGAACGAAACGTCAATGCCAGCTTGGGGTGTCAACCACGAAGCTATGCGCGTCCGCTACTTGTGCTATTTGTAGTATCTTGAAGACTTCCTACAAAGTTGAGGTCGCGGCGCAGGGAACGTAAGCAGCTGTTCCTGCTACTTGCCATGCTTTGCAATATGACTTACTGTCTTTCATCCGTAGCTTCGGCAAGGGCGTCTACACCTCATCGGCCTCGAGCATGTACGACTGGCCTCTTCTTTCGCTTATCCACTCCTTGTGAGCTGACTGCTTCATCAGGTCTTTCGGCTTCTGCGGTGCGGGAGGTGCGATGCTCTTGAATAAGGTCGTGCTTGGCAAGTCTGTGCAAGTGAGCAGCGGCCTTAGCAGCTGCCCTGCAGGATACGACTCTGTAAGTTTTCCAACGTCAATTCCATCCTCATCACACCAATCATAGTTCGTGCCGTTCTCCAGGTGGTTTACGACTCTCAGGGTGCAAGCAACGAAACGATCGTATATTCCAACGACGCACTCCGACCAGTATTCATGATTATGTTCCAGTAAATTTCTTTATGAGTGGGGAATCGTCTTCTTCCATGTCATCGTCTTGATTGTCCTGCAACCTATCCTTTGTTCCCGTAGCACCATTTTCACCGCATTAATTTATGTTCGCCAGGCCGTTTTCGGTCCACAGGGTGGATCCAACGAAACGATCTTACGCGTATGTACAAACGACACTATGTACCTGACCTGTACTTCTTGATATCATTTCTTTTACGAGTAGGGCAAATCCTGTATATCATCGTTCCTCCACAGCAATACTTACTTTTCACCGACACCTTACGGGTCAAAGGCCTTTCAGATCATCGTAAAACAGTGAGAGAAGAAGGCGATGAGTACGATAGATGAATTAGAGCGTGGAGAGAGAGAGAGNTTCATTGCTAGTCATACAGAAGTATCGATATTGACTGACTGAGGAGTACGATGGAACAATGAGAGGAGACAGAGACAGAGAGACAGAGAGAGACGATCGACAAAAGAGAAACGAAAAGAGARAAANTGAAAACGGGGGAGGGRGAAGGAGNAGTGACGACGACACGATTTACAATGACAAGATGAGGAGAATCACACATAGCAGACACACGAGAGAGCAATCAGATGCATGGCACAAAAAAACAAACAGAAGAACAAAAGAAAACCGCGTCGTCGTTTTGGGGATGATGGAGACCGACCAATCACTCCGTCAG